>JAVGVS010000004.1:4530946-4546639 GCA_032718565.1 Distichodus sexfasciatus
TCTTTAATGTCTCATGCCCAACTACCATGAAAAATGGAGAAAACGCGCTGTGCTTGCGTGACTCACGAGTTTGCCGCGTTCATAGCAGATAGCGACGTCGCACACCAGGTCCCAGCTGGTGGAGGGCAGGTCCTGCATTGTCTCGAAGGTGTAGCTGAAGTGGGCGGTGTTGGTGCAGGGTTTAGCGACGCATGCCTCCGTCCTGAAGGGCATCTTCCTCTCTATGGGCTGCAGCAGACCTCGCGACTGGACCACGCAGGAGCTCACTTTTACTTTCATCTCCATTTGTCCAAGCATCAGTGTCGAGACCTGGTGACAGAGGGAGATGCAATATATATATATATACATATATATATATATATTTATATATATATATTTATATATGTATGGAGAGAGAAAGAGAGAGAGAGAGTCTGTTACAGTTCTCTTTTCCCAGTCTATGTTGTCTTTCTCTCTCTTCCATATTTCAACATCCATAACAAACTTTTCCCAACCTAATATATCTCAATGTGGTTGTGTGTGTGAGTTGCCATTGCGTGTGTATGTACGTGCAAGTCTTTGTATAGTAGGCTGGTAGAATAGCAGTCGTTTTTTTTTCTTTTTTTCTTTTTTCCTTCAAGGTCCTCTTGGCAGCCGAGGGTTTGAACCCTACGTGACTGCGAAGGAGTGTAGCTTCAGCAGCTGCAACCTCCCTGTCCACTGATAAGGCTAATTAACTTCCTGAGATTACTCCTAATCGCTCCGTGGCCTAGGCTGAGACCCAGACTCAGACCCTTTGGGTGGAGTTTGGCGGTGGGAGGTTGTGTGTCTGTTGTGATATGGCAAATGTGCACGTGCTTTAATTTAGAAAAAGTGACGTCAAAAACTCTGCCACGTCACCAAGGGCGTAGGGCTGAAAGATCAGTTGCCTCATCTGGCCTTGTGCCTGTACAATTGCCTGGGTAAAGGGCACTGGGGGTCAGCGAGCCGCATGCCAGCCGACGCCCGGACGATGGCGACAGCAGCAATCAGCCTCCGATCTGAGCGGTTGGATGGCAGAAAGGACGGATGGAGTCATCCATCAAAGTGCTGTGATGTTTGAAGAAGATCGCCGCCGTGGGTGTCCATGGGTGGGGCGGTGAGGCAGCTGAATGGCCTCCATCTCACTTGCTCTCTGCTCCCTCTGGGTCTGGAGAGGTCAGATTTTAAATGTCTTTGTATCGTGCCCCTGGGGATGGAGATATATTGAGAGGGAGGATCCAACATGTATGAGCTTAGAGAGAAAGGGAAAGAGACACTGTGTTCCCGAACAGATGCCAATTTTTTTCACCAGAAACGGCAAAACATAAATGCTTTGTTTTTTAATA
Source organism: Distichodus sexfasciatus (assembly GCA_032718565.1). Classification (NCBI taxonomy): domain Eukaryota; kingdom Metazoa; phylum Chordata; class Actinopteri; order Characiformes; family Distichodontidae; genus Distichodus; species Distichodus sexfasciatus. Next base: position 4,532,293 of record JAVGVS010000004.1, read on the forward strand.
TAAAGTATGAATTGACTGCATATGCAAGCACCACCATCGCTACCCCCTGGACTTGAAATAGTCAATGCTGTTTAATTTAGTTTTGGAACTAGAAATAATAAGTCAAGAATTGAGCCAGAAAGAAAAAATGCATTTCTGAATGCATTTTAAATATAATATAATGAACTATTACTAATGAAAAGCAGCATTTCTATGTCATAAAATATATTTTGTTGTGAAAAACTAATTATTATTTGTTTTAGTTTAAAGTATAAATTAACAGGGCAGCACAGTGGCACAGTAGCTAGAGTTGCCGCTTCACAGTGAGAAGGTCCTGGGTTTGATCCTCGGGTTGGTCGTAGGCAGAGGTGGAGGAAGTACTTAAGTAAAAGTACAATTAACCAGCAAAAAATATACTTAAGTAAAAGTAAAACTACTACATCATCAACCCTACTTAAGTAAAAGTAAGAAATACTTACTTTTAAACGTACTTAAAGTACTAAAACTAAAAGTACTTGTGCAATAGCTCTATGTTGTCACTTAATGGTCTATTTAAATATTTCAATAATATTATATTAGCCATCACATCAGTCATCAGTCATTTAAGTGACATCACTGAATATAACGCTAGTCAAGCTGGGACGAAACATAGGACAACTTATTCATTTAAAAAAAGGCCAATTGTCACAGGACATTGGGTAACGTATCTGTTCATAAACCGCTGCTAAGTGAACTAGCAGATCATTACCTTGCATGACAGCTAACATTATTGTCGATGGTGAACCTTATCATTTATCCCAGACAAGTGCCTCTAGTTCAAGATAGCAAAACGTTTTATACGTCACCCATATTAATGAATGAAAACTGTTGCAAAGCATCTCAATGTTGCGACCCCCTGGCAAGCGACTTCACAAAAAATAACCTATCAATCTGGTTGGTTTAAACCCCCAAGACAGCCACATAACCTAGGCAACTTCAGCAAAAAAAGTGACAGGGCCAAAGAAAATGTAACGGAATGCATTTTAGAAATGTAGTGGAGTAGAAAGTATAGATAATAGCTGCAAAATGTAGTGAAGTAAAAGTAAAAGTATTCATTATTATTTCTACTTAGGTAAAGTACAGATACGCAAAAATGTACTTAAGCACAGTAACAAAGTATTTGTACTTAGTTACATTCCACCACTGGTCGTAGGGCCTTTCTGTGTGGAGTTTGCATGCTCAAGCTGAACTTGATTAAACACCCCATGATTGCCACCCTTGCACCTTTATAACTCACCTGTTTTAAGAACTAAGTCATTATGTTTCATTTATTGTGCATTGTTGTCACTGGACAGAACATTGGCATATTATGTGCAATATTTATATTGGTAATATTTATGTTTTTTGATGCCCATTATCTTTTTATATTTATTAATCATTTTATCCTAATTATTATAGATGTGTGTGAATGAGTATGTATGATTGTGTTGTTTTGGAGTTGTGCAACAAATTTCGTTGCACCATCTGATGCAATGACAGTAAAGTATTCAATTCAATTCTCCCCATGTTCATGTGGGTTTCCTCCCACAGACCAAAAGTACGCAATATAGGTTAATTGCTGACTCTAAATTGTATGAATGAGAGTGTGGCTTACTTTCTTTGGGAACAGGCAATGGTTTTAAAGTCACGCATCTTTGATCAAACTCTAAAACCTGCAATACAGCAACAGGTTGGCTGTTGTGACCTCAACTTGAAAAGCTGACGCATAAACATTACGGCAAAGTTGCATTGTTTAAAAGGGAAAGCTGGGAGAAACTATGGCTTGCTGTCTTATTATAGCAACTCCTTTAGGATGTACCATCTTTTTAGACATCCATCAATTGTTGCTTAATCCTTTAGGACATGTCATCTTTTTAGACATCCTTGAATTGTTTTTTAATCTACATAAAATGTACTGTCTTTTTAGACATCCACAAATTGTGGCTTACGTCTAACTCCCTGTTATAAAAAAGGAGGTCAGGGAACGTGCTCAACACTGAAGCCCAATTTTAGGTCAAAATAAAGAATAAAATAAATAAATTTCGACAAACAGTTGTGAACAGTGGGTGGTTTTCAGCATTCGCAGTGTGCCTGGTGCTTTTTTCTGTCCTTTCCTGTCTCCTGGCGTGTTTATTTTTCTCAGTTATTCTAAGATCGTTCTCTAAGGACTTAACAAAAAACAAAATATACACCATTTAAGGGCAAAGATATTTTCACACATGCTAATGGGTGTGCCGGAATTAAGTTGTGTTTTTAAAAATAAATCCTGCTTTGTGTTTCCCTTTTGCTTTGTATATTTCTTTCTCACAATGCTTTTATATAAAAGTTGGTTCAAAAGGTCAGTGTGTCACCTTTTGTGGACCTGAGGCAAGCATTCTATACACAATCATTTCCTAACATTTCCTAACATTTGGCAATAAAGGTGGGTCTGATGGTCCTGTGCAATTCCTTGTCCAAAATCCAGATGTGGAGTAGTAGTACTTAACTATGGTACTCAAATATAATTACATCTGTTTTGAATAAGGACTGAGTTTTATTATTATTATTATATGCAACTTTCATTCTCTACTTGAGAGCAATTCTAGTATTAACTTCTTATTCCACTACAGTTTTACTGTAACGTCACATTTTGCATTGTAATGTTTGTCTGCAGTGACAGTAAAATATATATTTTTCTCTTTTCAAAATGAATACTGAAGGGGGGATATCATCACTTGCTGACTGTTATGTTACAGGCAATGCAAAATCCTAAACCTTGAATCCCTACAAAATATTCAATTTATTTTGGAGTTACTGCATGAACAAATAGCAAATGAACAAATATAAGCACTTACCTTTGGTTGAAGTTGAGTGTTTCTTTTAATGAGTAAACTTTACTAATACCACCAAAATACTTTCAATACTTGAATACTGTTCATATCTGATACTTTGGAACTTATTTGAGTAGTACCCTAATTTAGAGACATAACTTTCGCTGGAGTCGCATTCTTTGACTTAAGTAATGAAGACATAAATATAAAGTGTATCCAGTGCCTGAAGTTTGGTAGGCCTGCAGACCAGGAAAATGGCAAAAGCATTATGTGCATATCAGCCTTGGCTGGCCATGATCTTGTCGGCATGGGCAGGTAAGGCAGGTCTAGGTTTATTTGAACAGATTGCAGAGGTCAGTGTTTCCACAGCCTCCAACTTCATCACACAGATTTTCATGACCAACTATTTGGCCCGGGAATATTCCACAAACACTGCAGTTTTGGAGATGTTCTGGGCTAGTTGTCTATCCATCTGCACAACTTTGCCCTTGTTAAAGTGACTCGAAACCTTACACTTGCCCATTTTCTATGCTTTCAACACATCAGTGTCAAGGACCAAATGTTCACTTGGCACCTGTGTAATCCCACTCACTGCCAGGTTCCATGATAACCCGATAATTAATGTTGTTCACTTTACCTGACTATGGTCATGATGTTATGGCTGATTGGTGTAAGTAAGGGATTCAGGTGCTCTATAAACCATGAAACAGAACACTGAATAAAGTAAATAATGTGGCCAGTAAACACGCTCACACAGCCCTACACTAAAAAATAAAGATCAAATTCAGTAACTTCACCTGCAAAATCTTCTTTTTGAGTAATAATTAAATAGATGAAAAGGCCAAAGCAATAGTAGATACTGTTGACATCTCAGTACTGTTCTTTTAGGATTATCTTTGCTTCCTGGTGTAAGGAATATAATGACTCATTTGTTGGAAGCTACAATTATACCCCTCAGCCTTCATTAGTCCTTATTCCCATTAAGACTGTTCTATTTATGTGCAGATGTGGGCAGTGGAATGTTGTGCTCTTCCTCCTATTGTTTTGTTGCATTTCTTCACCCGAGTGATGAGATATTGCGCTTTTGTATATTGCATCCTTCATCCACAGCCAACACATTTGTTTAGACTACAGCACAAACACAAAGCTAGTTAAGTGGGCAGGATACATGCAGCTCACACCGAGCAACACTTAGCCTTATCTGTTAGGCTAGCTTTTTTGGAATTATGGAAAAAATCTAGGCTAATACTGGATTTGTATTTACACATCTGCATGTACCAACTGTCACCTACATTGACATAGCCTGCCACTTTTATACTTCTGTGTGTAACTTAAGTACATGTAAAGATTTCTTACAAAAAATTACTCCAGTAAAAGTTAAAAGTCCTCCTTTAGATTACCACGTAAAAATACTGAAGCATCTAATAGGAACAGTACTTGAGTATTAAAAGTGTTCTGCTGATTAGTTAAAGGTCAGTCATTTCAAGAAATACTTAACTCAAACATAACTTAAAACTAAAATGTGCTTCCATTTTCTAACTTTCAGGTATTTTAGTTTTTAAATGCCTTTCATTCTACCAATGATGAGGCACAAATAACCATCACATTGCCTCTATGTAACTGAAACATGTTTTGGCCTGTTGTACCAACTGAAGATTTGGGAATTTGCACCATTAGTTATAGAAATGCTTGGTTTAGTGATATCAGCCCTACAGGATAAGATTTCAGGAGTAAAAAGTGTTTTATTGTTGTTGCAAACAGAATTAGGAAGCAAACAGGACAACTGTTGTCAGTAGAACTGTAGAGTAAAAAGTATAGCTGAAGTCAAGTAGAGAATGAAAGTTGCGAATATTGATATTGAAGTGGTTAATTCTCAATATATTAACAAAGTACCACTAATCAACTACTACACTTACAGTTGTAGTTAATATATACAGTAGTTGTCTGTCATATTAGTTCACATTGTGCAGTTTTGAAAGTGTGAGCACCAGCCTGATTGTAAGCCTTTATATTATAGTGTTAACAATAATGCACAGGTGTTTTGCAGGTACATGCATATTTTTGCATGTAATTACATTTTCTTAACATGGAAGTCCAATAAAAAATGATCTTTCAACTATCTACCAGTTCATATATCAGATAAAATCACAATGGGCCTACATACAAACACTGTATTGGTTCCCATTTATAAGAATATCTGATGGACACAGTTGGCCAGCTTACAAAAAACAAGGACTTACAATGACTTGCAAAGGACTGTTCATAAAGTTCTTTTAAATGAATTACAACCCAACATATATGTTTTTGCTCTCTTTTTGGCACTATTAAAACTGAAAATACACATGTAACAATATTCTAGCTATCCACAAAATATCATATACCAAATATAAAGAAAAATAAGAGCTTGGAACTTGGCAACAAAAAATCAAAATATGCTTTGTCATATCAGCTACAGATAATGTAAACATGACAATGTGGCTCCAGATTCTACATTCAATGAAAAACGACACCAAATATACATTTAACAATAAAAGAAATTGAACTACAGTTAAAATACACAATTAGATACAGTAATATTTTCTTTAACAACAGGAAATTTTGAAAACAGTTGCAAAAGCAGCCAAAGTGGACAATGTAAACAAATTTAATGCTGGAATGTAATTACAAGTTAGTTTACTCTTGCTTGTATATGATAAGTTCAACATAAAGATGCAGACAATCTATAAATAAACTATGACAATATTTATGTGCTGTTGGGTCAGCTTTATCAGCTGAGACAACAAGGAAATCATATAAAAATTATTTGCATGTCAGTTATTTTACAAAGAACATTGTGAAGATGTTCATGATGTACATTATAAAATATCAGAAATGGAGATAATTTTTCCATTTTTTAAAGCACAAGGATATTTCCTGAACTGTCTGTCTTGGACATGGAGGAGTGTGTCTGCAAGTGTTTAGTGTGTGTCTGTGTTTATTGCAAATCAGGACTACATTTCTGGCTCCAAAACATAAGCCTATTGTCTCCTCGAACCTTTATTTATTTACTGTATTAAGAAGAAGACAAAGCCGGGAACTGCCGCTGGACGATGCTTTTTGGAAGCTGGCGTCAAGTGGCATCCCAAAATGTGACGGGTGTGGGGTCATTGTCCTGGGGAGTATGACTAAAGCTTTCAAGGCCAGCAGCGTGAGTGACTTTGTTTTGGAGCCACATCCTTGGTTCAAATTGTTAGGACATCAGAGTGGGGAGGCATCATAGCAACCTCTAAAAATTACTTGTAAAATATTTAACTATTTATATTTTACTTTTTATCAATCACTTAATTTTGTCCCTGTCCCTGTAAGAGTTTGTGTTCTGTTTCATACATTAGTTTTAGATTATACTTCTAGATGTTTTTGATAGAGCTTTCCTTTTTGCCATTTTTATCACTATATCAAAATTCCACTTTTTCTTGACATTAGAAAATGGACAGTCTATTAGAAAATACATGAGACCAATACTGATACATGAGTTCATCTTGTAGCTGCATGTTATTAATTTTAAAGTGATTTCATTACTTCTTTAGCATGTTAAGAAATTTATGTGCAGTGGTGGCTTTCATACAAATGGACAGTGATCTGGTTAGGATATGAACCGAATGCCCCTTTCACAATTTGCCAGTGATCTGGTTAGATCCGGCTGAGAACACAAGTAGGTAGGATTGCCATGTGAGTTGATCTAAGAACTCTCTTACGCAAAGAGTAAGGATTACCACAATTAATCCGCGTTCTAAGGATACACATAGCCATACCTTGTCACTTATGTGGTACAAGCGTCCCAGTGGGTGCCAACGGCAGTGCTGAGTGGCATAATAGGTGTTGACACAGTGAATGGCTGCATTGGCTTGAGTATAGAGCCGTCAGTACCGGCGGACCAACTGATGGGCTGATGGAACCTCCACCTCCGGTTCTTGATGGTTGAACATCGGCCCTCTGTCCAAGACGATGTCCTTGGGGAAGTGGACTACATGCTCTAGTATCAGCTCCACAGTGGTCTTAGCTGACAGGCGTCCGGTGAGGGCCACCAGGTGCACAGCCTTGGAGAACCAATCAATGATAGTGAGAATGGTGTTCTTGCTTTCAGAAGCTGACAGGCCCATGATGAAGTCGATGGCAATGTGGGACCAGGGCCTCCAGGGAATGGGGAGATGTTGAAGTTCCCCCAGTGATGGTTGGTTGGAGTCCTTGAACCTGGCACACACTGGGCATGCCTGGACAAATTCTTTAGCATCCTTAGCCATGGATGGCCACCAGAAGGCTTGATTGGCAAATTGTAGTGTCCGTTGGGCCCTGGGTGGCCGGAGAGGGTGGAAGAATGAGCCCAGGTGAGAACTTTGGGGTGGACGGGAGTCAGCACATAGCGTCATCCAGGCAGCACACCTGCCGGTGCGGTCTCCGAGGCCTGTGCCTGGTGCACCCTCGTTTACAATTCCCAGCAGAGGGGCGCAATGATCTTGGTGGTGGTGAGGACAGGCGCAGAGTCCGCCCGGGGCCTGTCGGCCTTGTGTTGATGAGAGAGGGCATCAGCCTTGGTGTTTTTTGGCCCCGGGCGGTAAGAGAGATAGAAGTTGAATTGTTCAAAGAATAATGCCCACTGCGCCTGCCGAGGGTTTAACTGCTTGAGATTCTGGATGGAGATGAGGTTTTGGTGGTCCGTCCAGACCATAATGGATCACTGCCACCCTGGAGCCAGCGTCACCATTCTTCCAAGGACAACTTGATGGCCCACAGCTCACGGTCACCTACTTCATAACGTTGCTAAGTGGGATCAAACTTTTTGGAGAAAAAGCTACAGGGGTGTAGCTTCTGGTCTGGACCTCATTGGGAGAGGACTGCCCCAGCGCCCAGATCAGAGGCATTGACTTCCACAATGAATGGCCTGGTGGGATCTGGATGCTGGAGGATAGGTGTGGTGGTGAATCGGTAGCACAGTTGTTGAAAAGCATGGATGGCTTTGGGGGTGAGGGTGAAATGGTGTGGAGAAGGTCAAGTTAAGGCAGTGAGAGGAGCTGCAACCATACTGAAGCCCCGGCAGAAGTTCGCAAACCCAAGAAACCTTTGGAGCTGTTTTAGAGTCTTGGGTAGGGGCCAATGACATACTGCCTTGAGCTTCTGTGGGTCCATCGCCTCACACTGGGATGTGATGACAAACCCCAGGAATGTGGTGGAGTGCTCGTGAAACACGCATGGGCAAGCAACCTCTTGAGAACTGCCCTGACATGCTGGTGGTGTTCCTCCAGGGTGCATGAGTAGATTAAGATATCATCCAGAAACACGAAGACCCAATGACCCAGTATATCCTGCAGAACATCATTGATAAATTGTTGAAAGGCTGCGGGTGCATTGCAGAGGCCGAAGGGCATCACCAGGATCTCGTAATGTCCTGTCAGAGTGATGAAGGCCATCTTCCAATCGTTGCCCTCCCTGATGCACACCAAGTTGTAGGCGCTCCAGAGGTCCAACTTCGTGAAGAAGTAGCACCAGAGAGAGCATCCAGGGCGGTGTTGGTGAGAGGAAGCAAGTGGCGGTTCTTCACAGTGATCTTGTTGAGCCCCCGATAGTCGATGAATGGACGGGGGCTGCCGTCCTTCTTCTTCACAAAAAAGAACCCCGCAGCAGCAGGCGAGGAAGGCTAGATGGTACCTATGGCCAGGTCATAGGAACGATGCAGGGGAAGGTGGATGGCGTGCTTCTTGCAGAACATCTCTGCCAGGTCATGGTACGGTGCTGGGATGGCCTCCCTGAGGGTGATGGGGGGTGCAGAGACAGACATGAGGAGGAACTGGATCTGTTCATGGTGGTTGTTGATGGTGAGGTGAAGGAGTGGAGCTTGATGGGTGATAGGTGAGGTGGAGAGGGGCTGACCATCGACAGATGTGATCCGAACGGGCTGGGATAACGCCTCAAATTCCACCCCCAGTTGCTTGGCGTACGCCTGATCCATGAAGTTCCCCGCGGCACTGGAGTTGAGGAAGGCGGAACTTCGGATCCGCTTGTGAGCAAACTGGAGGTGTACATTAACCGTGAGCCAGGAAACAGCAGTATGAGTCGAGAAGAGGTGGAGTGAACCCGGTGAGTTGCTCTCAGGACTCATCAGGTTGGGCCGTTTCCCGAATAGAGAGGATAAACCGCTCCATGGTGCTGGGAGGAACCACAATAGGCACAGAGGCCCTCCCAATAACATCTCTCCCTCTCCGCAGCAGTTAAGGAAGTGCATCCTAACTGCATGGGTTCCCCGGCAACGGAAGAAAGCCCACGGCAGGAGGTGGAGAACCGACAGGTCCGGGCACCGACATCAAAGTGGAGGAGAAGGCGTTGGTCGATCTGTAGGGCAAGTTGGATTAGTCCCTCCAGCATGACTTGGAGCTCCCATCCGGCGAGTTCGACCTTGATACGAGAAGCCAACCACTCGAAGTAGTTGGTCTGGAGCGCGGTATCCCCCCAGGTGGTCTGAACAGCGAGAATGCAGAAGTCCGCCGTGTAGCGACTCACGGATGCTGAGCTCTGCCGCAGGTGGAACAGACTCGAGTCAGTCTCCACCTCGCTGTTGGGATGCTTGAAGGTGAGACGGAGCTGGTGGGTGAATTTGGTGTAGGAGTGGCCGACAGGAGAATGTGATTGCAGCACAGCCGTGGCCCACTCTGCTGCCTGCCTGGAAAGCAGGGAGACAAGAAGCGCGATGCGCTGCCAGTCCGTGGAGTATCTGGTGGGATGAAACTCAAACAAAAGTTCCAGCACAGTTAGAAAAACATCACACTTCAATTAAATTAAATTCAATTCAAATTTATTTATATAGCGCTCTTAACAACAGTCATTGTCACAAAGCACTTCACATATAACCGGCCTAAACCCCCCAACAAGCAAGCCTGAGGCGACAGTGGCAAGGAAAAACTCCCTCTAATAGGAAGAAACCTTGAAAGGAACCAAGACTCGGAGGGGGACCCTATCCTCCTCTGGGCGACCGGGTGCACGAACATTTAATGTACAACAAGCAATAGTTCAAGATGAGTTGTTAGTTATTTAAAGAAGCAAAGATACAAAAATAGTCCAAGGGATATTTCGAATCCCGGGTTGTTGATGGGCCACTTGCAGGACCCTCTCAGCAACATTAAGCTGAAATTAGTTCAGTATTGTGCTGCTAAGTCAGTAGACGTCCATAGGGTCCAATCCCAGTTGGTTTCATGATGATGTCCCCATGGAGTCCTGGTGCGGGTTCAGTGGGTCAGGATCAGCTCGGGAGGGTTGACAAGGTCAAGCGTCAGCTCAGGACGTCTCCGGGGATTCCTGGTGAGTTCGGTTGATCAGCATCAGCTTGGTAGGGTCGAGATGGTCAGTGTCAGCTCGGGGCATCTCCAAAGAGTCCCGGTGAGGGTTCGGTCAGCCAAGCGCCATCCCAGGATCAGCTTGGGAACAGCTCTGAAAAAGAAGAAGAGAGAGGAGAAAGTTAAGTGCCCTAACCTGACCTCCGGCAATGCTAGAGTAGCTATGGCAGCCTAGCTAAGAAGGGAGAGCTGGAAGGTAACACAGACATGAGGGCTTCCAGGGGTCTCGGCATCACACCAAACCACCGTCTGCAAACTTGAGCGATCAGCAGAGTGGTAGGATGACAGCACCAATCCCCCCTTTCACCTTTAATCTCAAATGACCATGAACCCCCAGATCTCGCCTTTAACTAAGAAAAAGGGATTTTAATAACCAAAAGACTGACTAAACAAGTAAGTCTTAAGCCTTGACTTAAAAGCAAAGATTGTTTCTGAGCTCCGAACACTAACGGGTAGTTTATTCCACAATTGTGGCGCTTTATGAGCAAATGCTCTTCTCCCCACGGTAACATTCTTTATTCTAGGTATTACTAAAAGATCTGCGTCTTGCGATCGAAGCGTATGCGCCGGATTGTAAGTGCAAATGAGGTCACTCACATACTGTGGTGCAAGACCATTTAGAGCTTTATAGGTCAGGAGAAGTACTTTATAGTCGACACGAAATTTTACTGGTAGCCAGTGGAGTGAGGATAGAATTGGGGTGATATGATCATATTTTTTAGTTTTAGTGAGGACTCTGGCTGCTGCATTCTGAACTAGCTGGAGTTTATTTAACAACCTATTAGGACAATCGGAGAATAAGACATTACAGTAATCGAGTCTTGAGGTAATAAATGCATGAACTAGTTTCTCTGCATCTTGAAAGGATAGCACGTTTCTTAGTTTAGCAATATTACGGAGTTGAAAGAAGGCGGTGCGACTAATGTTAGAAGCATGTACATCAAATGAAAGATTGGAGTCTAAAGTAACACCAAGGTTTTTAACAACATTACTTGGTACAATGGATAATCCATCAAGACTGACCGTGATGTCAGTTAGCTGACTTCTGGTGGCGTTAGTGCCAGTAAGAAGGACCTCAGTCTTGTCCAGATTTAGAAGTTGTCCGACATCCACTTTTTTATGTCACATAAGCATTTTTCCATTTTCTGAAATTGCTGTCTGTCTTCTGGTTTAGCTGATATATATAACTGTGTATCGTCTGCAAAACAATGGAAACTAATTCCATGCTTACGAATGACTGAGCCTAAAGGTAGCATGTATAGCGAAAACAGCAAGGGACCTAAAACTGATCCTTGTGGTACTCCATATTTCACCCTGACGTGCTCAGAGGAATCACCATTTACATGCATATACTGATAGCGGTCTGAAAGGTAGGATCTGAACCAAGAGAGGGCCACTTCCCTGATACCAACAACATGTTCAAGTCTGTCTAGGAGAATGGCATGATCAACAGTATCAAAAGCAGCACTAAGATCAAGCAGCACTAGGAGCGAGGCATAGCCCTGATCAGCAGATAAGAGAAGATCATTCACTACCTTCAGCAGAGCAGTCTCTGTGCTGTGGTTGGCTCTAAACCCAGACTGAAACATTTCATAAATATGGTTTTCCTGCAAGAACGAGGTTAGCTGACTGGCAACAACTTTTTCTATTATTTTGGAGATAAATGGGAGATTAGATATTGGTCTATAGTTTAACATTACCAGGGGATCCAGGTTGGGCTTCTTCCGCAAAGGTTTAATCACTGCTAATTTAAGAGATTTGGGTAAATAACCAATGCTAATAGAGGAGTTAAGTATTGCTAGTAGAGGTTTAATCACTACTGGAATCATCTCTTTGAGTAGCCTTGTTGGAACAGGATCTAACATGCAAGTAGATGAATTTGAGGAAAGGATTAAAGACGTTAGATCTAACTGGTCAACCGGAGTAAATGATTCAAATAAGATGGCTGCAGTATTAGTACTTGCCTTGTCAAGGCCAGCCACTGTAGTTACTTGAGATTTTAGAATATTCTGTCTAATTGAACAAATTTTTTGGTCAAAAAAGTTCATAAATTCGCCACTAGAAAACAATGTTGGTACAGTTTGAGTAGTGGTCTGGCTATTAGTCAGCTTGGATACCATGTTAAATAGAAACCTAGGATTATTTTTGTTATTTTCAATTAGCAATGATAGGTATTCTGATTTCGCAGCTCTAAGAGCCTTTTTATAGCTTCCCATAGCGTCTTTCCGTGCTAGTTCAAAGACCACTAATCTAGTTTGCCGCCACTTACGTTCTAGTTTCCGTGTCCCTTGTTTTAGGCTACGTAGGTGGTCATTATACCAAGGGGATGTTTTGTTTTCTCTGACCTTTTTAATTTTTAACGGAGCAATTTTATCTAAGGCGGAACGAAGCGTAGAAGTTAGATAGTCCGTATTACTCTCAAGTTTAGCAAGATTAGACATTTCCACTGTCAGGAACGACAGATCGGGGAGATTATTAATAAAGTTACTAGCTGTATCTGAAGTGATTGTACGCTTGGAGAAGCGAGTTGTAGTACTTGTGTTTTGACTAAAGTGAAAATCAAATGTAATGAGATGGTGGTCAGAAATAATACTCGTCTGAGGCAGTACTGTTACATTATCTACATTAAGACCAAACGATAGGATTAAATCAAGGGTATGACCGCAGTTGTGAGTGGGCCCAGTTACATTTTGAACAATGCCCATGGAATCTAGTAAATTAGTAAAAGCTGCTGTCAGAGGATCTTGTTCATTATCTACATGAATATTAAAGTCCCCCACAATTATTGCTCTTTCAGTTGAAATAACCAGGTCTGACAGAAATTCTGAAAATTCAGAATTCAGAATAAGGACCTGGTGGACGGTAAATCGTAATGAGAGGGAGCGACAAAGAATTAGGTTTTGCAGATATGTCTGCAATTCTAAGGAATAATAATTCAAATGATTTAAATGTAAACTTAGGTCCTGACTTCTGTGTTATTGAAAGAGATCTTTCATAGATCGTTGCAATACCTCCCCCTTTACCACTGAGTCGGGGTTTATGCTCATAACTATATCCTGGAGGTGTCGCATCATTTAAGGCTAAATACTCGTTGGGTCTTACCCATGTCTCAGTTAAACAGAGCGCGTTTAGGACGTGGTCTGAAATCATTTCACTAATAATAAGTGCCTTAGTAGTTAATGATCTAATATTTAGTAGTCCTACTTTCAGCTTAGTGCTACAGATATTCTGCATTGGCTGCTCTAATTTAATAGAAATTAGATTTGAAAAGGACGCCTTTCGCATTTTACGCGAATTATTTTTGGTTCAGGGCACAGAGACAATGTCAATATGGTGGTACCTAGGTGGCGGTTCAAGGCAACTCGCAGGTGGTCGGTTTAGCCATTCTGCCTGCGGCCTGGTCTTGGCTCCGGTTTGTCAATGGCCGCCTACACCTGAACCTGCATAAAGGCTAGCTGCTATGTTCATTGAAATACGGGCAGCACCCTCCCACGAGGGGTGGATACCATCCCGGCTCAAAAGACCAGGCTTTCCCTCCAAAGTGGACCAGTTATCTACAAAACCTATGCTATTTTCAGAGCACCACTTTGACAGTCAGCAGTTCAGCGACCAGAGCCTGCTGTAGGTCTCGGAGCTACGTCTAGCTGGGAGGGGGCCAGACAGAATTACTGCCTGCGACATTGTTTTGGCTAGCTCACACACCTCTTTAAAATTACTTTTGGTTACCTCAGACTGTCTGAGCTTGACGTTGTTGGTGCCGACATGGACGACTATCTTGGAATATCTACGTCTATTACTGGCCAGCACCTTAAGATTGGCCCTGATGTCCGGCGCTCTGGCTCCCGGTAAACAATTTACCTCGACTGCTGGTGCCGCTAAGGGTCTAGCTATTTTCACGTGCCGTAGAATAGAATCACCAGAGCACTTTCAACAGGCGTCTCAGCGGGTGTTTCACTGAGCGGGGTAAACCTGTTCCACACGCTGAGAGATGGAGAGTGGTGCTCGGGAGTAGCCTTTGCCGAAGCTCGGGCTCTCCGTCTATGTCGCCGAACCGCCACCCATTGGTTCTGCTGCGGGAACCCTAATGCCGGAGTTTTTGGGCCTGAAGGCTCTAACTCTGAACCTGAAGCCTCCAGACTCCCTGACTGCGAACCTGCAGCTAAAAGGCTACCTGGCGAC
>JAVGVS010000004.1:4551629-4602397 GCA_032718565.1 Distichodus sexfasciatus
CGACCGGGTGCACGAACATTTAATGTACAACAAGCAATAGTTCAAGATGAGTTGTTAGTTATTTAAAGAAGCAAAGATACAAAAATAGTCCAAGGGATATTTTGAATCCCGGGTTGTTGATGGGCCACTTGCAGGACCCTCTCAGCAACATTAAGCTGAAATTAGTTCAGTATTGTGCTGCTAAGTCAGTAGACGTCCATAGGGTCCAATCCCAGTTGGTTTCATGATGATGTCCCCATGGAGTCCTGGTGCGGGTTCAGTGGGTCAGGATCAGCTCGGGAGGGTTGACAAGGTCAAGCGTCAGCTCAGGACGTCTCCGGGGATTCCTGGTGAGTTCGGTTGATCAGCATCAGCTTGGTAGGGTCGAGATGGTCAGTGTCAGCTCGGGGCATCTCCAAAGAGTCCCGGTGAGGGTTCGGTCAGCCAAGCGCCATCCCGGGATCAGCTCGGGAACAGCTCGGAAAAAGAAGAAGAGAGAGGAGAAAGTTAAGTGCCCTAACCTAACCTCCGGCAATGCTAGAGTAGCTATGGCAGCCTAGCTAAGAAGGGAGAGCTGGAAGGTAACACAGACATGAGGGCTTCCAGGGGTCTCGGCATCACACCAAACCACCGTCTGCAAACTTGAGCGATCAGCAGAGTGGTAGGATGACAGCACCAATCCCCCCTTTCACCTTTAATCTCAAATGACCATGAACCCCCAGATCTCGCCTTTAACTAAGAAAAAGGGATTTTAATAACCAAAAGACTGACTAAACAAGTAAGTCTTAAGCCTTGACTTAAAAGCAAAGATTGTTTCTGAGCTCCGAACACTAACGGGTAGTTTATTCCACAATTGTGGCGCTTTATGAGCAAATGCTCTTCTCCCCACGGTAACATTCTTTATTCTAGGTATTACTAAAAGATCTGCGTCTTGCGATCGAAGCGTATGCGCCGGATTGTAAGTGCAAATGAGGTCACTCACATACTGTGGTGCAAGACCATTTAGAGCTTTATAGGTCAGGAGAAGTACTTTATAGTCGACACGAAATTTTACTGGTAGCCAGTGGAGTGAGGATAGAATTGGGGTGATATGATCATATTTTTTAGTTTTAGTGAGGACTCTGGCTGCTGCATTCTGAACTAGCTGGAGTTTATTTAACAACCTATTAGGACAATCGGAGAATAAGACATTACAGTAATCGAGTCTTGAGGTAATAAATGCATGAACTAGTTTCTCTGCATCTTGAAAGGATAGCACGTTTCTTAGTTTAGCAATATTACGGAGTTGAAAGAAGGCGGTGCGACTAATGTTAGAAGCATGTACATCAAATGAAAGATTGGAGTCTAAAGTAACACCAAGGTTTTTAACAACATTACTTGGTACAATGGATAATCCATCAAGACTGACCGTGATGTCAGTTAGCTGACTTCTGGTGGCGTTAGTGCCAGTAAGAAGGACCTCAGTCTTGTCCAGATTTAGAAGTTGTCCGACATCCACTTTTTTATGTCACATAAGCATTTTTCCATTTTCTGAAATTGCTGTCTGTCTTCTGGTTTAGCTGATATATATAACTGTGTATCGTCTGCAAAACAATGGAAACTAATTCCATGCTTACGAATGACTGAGCCTAAAGGTAGCATGTATAGCGAAAACAGCAAGGGACCTAAAACTGATCCTTGTGGTACTCCATATTTCACCCTGACGTGCTCAGAGGAATCACCATTTACATGCATATACTGATAGCGGTCTGAAAGGTAGGATCTGAACCAAGAGAGGGCCACTTCCCTGATACCAACAACATGTTCAAGTCTGTCTAGGAGAATGGCATGATCAACAGTATCAAAAGCAGCACTAAGATCAAGCAGCACTAGGAGCGAGGCATAGCCCTGATCAGCAGATAAGAGAAGATCATTCACTACCTTCAGCAGAGCAGTCTCTGTGCTGTGGTTGGCTCTAAACCCAGACTGAAACATTTCATAAATATGGTTTTCCTGCAAGAACGAGGTTAGTTGACTGGCAACAACTTTTTCTATTATTTTGGAGATAAATGGGAGATTAGATATTGGTCTATAGTTTAACATTACCAGGGGATCCAGGTTGGGCTTCTTCCGCAAAGGTTTAATCACTGCTAATTTAAGAGATTTGGGTAAATAACCAATGCTAATAGAGGAGTTAAGTATTGCTAGTAGAGGTTTAATCACTACTGGAATCATCTCTTTGAGTAGCCTTGTTGGAACAGGATCTAACATGCAAGTAGATGAATTTGAGGAAAGGATTAAAGACGTTAGATCTAACTGGTCAACCGGAGTAAATGATTCAAATAAGATGGCTGCAGTATTAGTACTTGCCTTGTCAAGGCCAGCCACTGTAGTTACTTGAGATTTTAGAATATTCTGTCTAATTGAACAAATTTTTTGGTCAAAAAAGTTCATAAATTCGCCACTAGAAAACAATGTTGGTACAGTTTGAGTAGTGGTCTGGCTATTAGTCAGCTTGGATACCATGTTAAATAGAAACCTAGGATTATTTTTGTTATTTTCAATTAGCAATGATAGGTATTCTGATTTCGCAGCTCTAAGAGCCTTTTTATAGCTTCCCATAGCGTCTTTCCGTGCTAGTTCAAAGACCACTAATCTAGTTTGCCGCCACTTACGTTCTAGTTTCCGTGTCCCTTGTTTTAGGCTACGTAGGTGGTCATTATACCAAGGGGATGTTTTGTTTTCTCTGACCTTTTTAATTTTTAACGGAGCAATTTTATCTAAGGCGGAACGAAGCGTAGAAGTTAGATAGTCCGTATTACTCTCAAGTTTAGCAAGATTAGACATTTCCACTGTCAGGAACGACAGATCGGGGAGATTATTAATAAAGTTACTAGCTGTATCTGAAGTGATTGTACGCTTGGAGAAGCGAGTTGTAGTACTTGTGTTTTGACTAAAGTGAAAATCAAATGTAATGAGATGGTGGTCAGAAATAATACTCGTCTGAGGCAGTACTGTTACATTATCTACATTAAGACCAAACGATAGGATTAAATCAAGGGTATGACCGCAGTTGTGAGTGGGCCCAGTTACATTTTGAACAATGCCCATGGAATCTAGTAAATTAGTAAAAGCTGCTGTCAGAGGATCTTGTTCATTATCTACATGAATATTAAAGTCCCCCACAATTATTGCTCTTTCAGTTGAAATAACCAGGTCTGACAGAAATTCTGAAAATTCAGAATTCAGAATAAGGACCTGGTGGACGGTAAATCGTAATGAGAGGGAGCGACAAAGAATTAGGTTTTGCAGATATGTCTGCAATTCTAAGGAATAATAATTCAAATGATTTAAATGTAAACTTAGGTCCTGACTTCTGTGTTATTGAAAGAGATCTTTCATAGATCGTTGCAATACCTCCCCCTTTACCACTGAGTCGGGGTTTATGCTCATAACTATATCCTGGAGGTGTCGCATCATTTAAGGCTAAATACTCGTTGGGTCTTACCCATGTCTCAGTTAAACAGAGCGCGTTTAGGACGTGGTCTGAAATCATTTCACTAATAATAAGTGCCTTAGTAGTTAATGATCTAATATTTAGTAGTCCTACTTTCAGCTTAGTGCTACAGATATTCTGCATTGGCTGCTCTAATTTAATAGAAATTAGATTTGAAAAGGACGCCTTTCGCATTTTACGCGAATTATTTTTGGTTCAGGGCACAGAGACAATGTCAATATGGTGGTACCTAGGTGGCGGTTCAAGGCAACTCGCAGGTGGTCGGTTTAGCCATTCTGCCTGCGGCCTGGTCTTGGCTCCGGTTTGTCAATGGCCGCCTACACCTGAACCTGCATAAAGGCTAGCTGCTATGTTCATTGAAATACGGGCAGCACCCTCCCACGAGGGGTGGATACCATCCCGGCTCAAAAGACCAGGCTTTCCCTCCAAAGTGGACCAGTTATCTACAAAACCTATGCTATTTTCAGAGCACCACTTTGACAGTCAGCAGTTCAGCGACCAGAGCCTGCTGTAGGTCTCGGAGCTACGTCTAGCTGGGAGGGGGCCAGACAGAATTACTGCCTGCGACATTGTTTTGGCTAGCTCACACACCTCTTTAAAATTACTTTTGGTTACCTCAGACTGTCTGAGCTTGACGTTGTTGGTGCCGACATGGACGACTATCTTGGAATATCTACGTCTATTACTGGCCAGCACCTTAAGATTGGCCCTGATGTCCGGCGCTCTGGCTCCCGGTAAACAATTTACCTCGACTGCTGGTGCCGCTAAGGGTCTAGCTATTTTCACGTGCCGTAGAATAGAATCACCAGAGCACTTTCAACAGGCGTCTCAGCGGGTGTTTCACTGAGCGGGGTAAACCTGTTCGACACGCTGAGAGATGGAGAGTGGTGCTCGGGAGTAGCCTTTGCCGAAGCTCGGGCTCTCCGTCTATGTCGCCGAACCGCCACCCATTGGTTCTGCTGCGGGAACCCTAATGCCGGAGTTTTTGGGCCTGAAGGCTCTAACTCTGAACCTGAAGCCTCCAGACTCCCTGACTGCGAACCTGCAGCTAAAAGGCTACCTGGCGACTGTGCTAACGTCTGAAGGCGAGCCTCTAGTTCTATGATCTTCTCCGTCAGAGCTTCTACCATCTTACACCTTTTACAGATAAAGTTATCACTACTTAACCTATCACTGCTGACGGAGGAGCTAAGGCTAAACATTCTACACTCACTACAGAAAACAACATCACCGTTAGGCATCTTATTTAAAAGAACAGATATCACTTACGTTGTTATTAGTTGAGCAGGATCGCTGAGAAGTTGCCGTCGGTTTTTGCGTCTCAGTCCCGCCGCGGTTGGAGATAAACTATATTTTAGGTTTCAGCCGCTAGTTATATTACTTAAATCGCTTAGCGTAAGAAAAGGTATAAAAAGAAAATTAAGGTTAAGACGCTGTGCGTTTTGGGCGGAGGAAGCCCTATACGCTTGGCGGTTCCTCGCGAAAAAAAAATTAAATGACACGCCAAGCAGTGTCTAACACTTCCCATCTATGCCATTCTATTTAGCCAGTAAAGCCAAGGGTGGTTCGGGGAGGGAGGAACGGGTCGTCCCTACAGGAACGCAGAGCGAGTCAGACAACTCCTGAACAGCTGCGTGGAGCGTCGCAACCTACCGCCACAGTTCCTCCATTCGGTTCATATCCTAACCAGATCACCATTCTTGATGCCAAGAATTCCAAGTAAAAAATGGGGTAACAACAATTGGTACCCACTATTAAACTTTTCCTCAAATAGCATTTTTTTTATTTTCTACCTCTAGCTAAGATCCTATATCAATCGTTTACAGTATTTGTATATGTATTCTGTAAAACTAGAGTGTTGTCATATCTCTCTGCATACTTGTATATAACTGAGATGATAAAGTTTACTTTGACTTATCTATTAATAGAAATAAATGAAAACGTAAAGATCAGTAGTAAGTTGCCTTCTATTGAACTGCCACTGAAGTTATGACTGATTTTTATTTGAAGCCAGAACACAAAAAACAATCTTAACACAGATGTTTCCACCCTGGCCGAGCTTTGAAAGTACACGCTTGGTCTTTAATGAGAGAAAATGAGCGATCTGATCATCATAACGATAGCGAGGCCCTCAGTGGGTGGACTGGCTCCCCGGTGACCAGGCGGACCGGTGGTGGTTGTTTTTGCAAGACCATGCCGTCGGAACCATGCCATCGATACCACTATCAGTGTGGAAGTGTTGGGAAGGGCCGGAGGTGTGGCGGCTCTTTGGAGCGGGTCTCCTCGACACATGGCTCAAGCTGGGCGGTTGGGGGCATGATGAAAAGGGTCTCTTGAGTGGCTGGGAGAAGGCCAGACGTTTGCAGTGAAATGTGACTGCACTGAACCTCGGGGAGATAAGAGCAGCAGTGAAAGTTGCCCCAGCTTCGTATTGTTGGCTGATAATTGGAGATAAATAGTAGAGATAAGCATAGCATTTGTTATCAGGATTCAGTTTGTACCAGGTTAACTGTTGGAGGTTTCAGGTTGGCTATGAAATGGAAACTTTTTGAACACTGAGTGAATAACTGGTTGGTTTAAAGCGCAGTTGCAATGAGAATGTGTGCTATGTGATTTAAAAAAAAAGAAATGATGTGCTGGCTGGAAGATTTGTAATTAATCCACTTATTAGATTCATGTTTTAAATAAACATGAAGCATATTTTTGGCATTTACATGATTTTTCCTACATCACCTCTAAGTGAACTCCATATGTAATGTGATATCTATTTTTCTCAAGTACTGTATGCATATAAATGAATAATACTCTATACCACTATACCACTCTTCCTCAAGTTAGCACTAATTTCTAATGAATTGGTTTGCAGGTTTCCCTTAATGGTTTCCTGAATATACTGTCAAATAATAGTCAATTATAACTTGAGGATAACTTTCCCAGTAGACAGATTTTTAATGCAAACTGTTTGGAATCAATTTTATCCCTGCCACAAAATTTGTGTCTCTTCATTAATCAGTATAACTGCAGTGAAAATAATGAACAGCTATTTGCAATGGCCATAACACTATTAATATTATTTTTGCAGTGTAACCATTGAGTCTCATTGGAGCCAGTAATCCACAACAGTCAGACTCACCTTGGGACAGATGCCAGAGAAAATCTCCCCCTGTCCATGTTCAGTAAGTAATGCAGCAGACATCACGTAGGCAGAATTGGGAGGGAGGCGCCTTCCTTTAATCCTGTAATAATCTCTATAATGAAATATTTAAGTGTTGGATATTTTCAGAGTGCAAACAAACATGTTTACGTCTCTACATGCTTTAGCAGTTTGAAAAATGACCTAGAAAATCTTAATGTAATGATTGGAGGAAAATGATATGTATTTGGTAATTTCATTATGACATTTTGAGATAGGTTAATTTAGTTTTTATGGAGTACAGAGGATGTTTTCACTGTATGTTTACATAGTTTTATAGGTTAATATGACTATGCTTAATGCATAGGGACAATTATCAGGTAATGTCTCAATATATAAAACAATATGTAAAAACAGAATCTAACTACATATACAAAATATCCATCATCCCCTGTCTTTTTGCAGAATATTTGCTTAAAAAATGGACCCAATGCTGAGGTAACTTACAACTGGCTAAAATGTTTGATTCACAAATAGTGTATAATTTAAGAAGTTTTTAAGAAGAAAAACACAACTCATTCCATCTTATGAATTCATCTTGCTGCACGTAGGTCAAATATTTTACAAGATCTGATCTTTGCTTGTGTGGCATTTTGCTTTCAATGACTTAATTTGAGCCCAATTTGGTTTTCTCAGTTTACAGTAAATGCTGCCCTGTTTTCCAGGATGTCCACAAGCAAGTGGGATGCAATGTGGCACTTCTCAGCTCTTGATGAATGTTTAGAAGTCTCCTCTTCTAATGTCTCCTTTCCTTCTACCTTTTTTTCACTTTGAAGTTGAGGATCAGTAGTGAGGGGGGCTTCATGCACCACTGATTTGATCCAAACATAGATTGAAGGGATGCGGTTTTATTTTATGTTCTCAATTAAACTAATTATTGCGACCAGAAAAACAAGTATAGAGAATTTTGTACTACTGTATACAGTAAACAATACTGCTTTGAACTATTGCATCTTTTCTTTTTTGTACCTTTCAGGTTGAGTTACACAGAGATATTGATTATGTCTGGCAAACTCAAGTGTAAAAGGATTCTATAGTACTTCAACAATTAATAATATGAGGTTGATACATTATACTACAATATTATTTGAATCATCTGCTAATAAGTCATTAATTCACTGGTCATTGGCAATAAATAAATACTGTATTACTTGTGTACTTGTATAGAGAAAAGAAGTCTTGAAGAATCTGCCTGCCTGAAACTTGATTTATCTCCCCCATTTCCTGCTTTCCAGCATTTGCAACCCATCAAGAAGGCAAACTAAATACTGTTGGCCTACATTCAAGAAAATTCAGGTAGTTATCCAGTCCAGCAAAGAGATGAAAAATGGTTCCACAGAATACTGTTTCAAGATTCAAGATTCAAGATTCTTTATTTGTCACGTGCAAATTATACAGGTACAACATGCAGTGAAATGTATCCTGATCTGCTCTTTTACTGTGCAATTACACAAATTAGAAAAATAACAAAAGAGATACAAATACAAAATGAAATAAGGAGGTCAGGGAATAAGACAAAAAATAAAACTATATCTTATATACAAAAGGTACGTAAAGTTACATAAAGTTACATATATGCATGAGTGCAATTGTAATTTAAGACTCAAGCTGGGTACAGGTGTATCTGCATGTATATACTAAATAAAAACGTGTATTGACGTTAGGTTATCCTGAGTTTACAAAATTATTCTAAGACAGATGACAGGTGCAAAGAGATGCTTTTAAAGTGCCGAAGTACTAATGAAAGAACTGTAATTTTTGTTGCAAGAACAAATGATGCCTCTAATCTTGGGTGATATCTCTTTTCGTCAGTGGGCTGTTGGTTGCTCATTAAGGAACTTCAGTTCTTCTCGCCAGACCTAAAATAACACACTTTTTCACATCTTTTGTCACCAAGAAGAAAGATTTTCATGGCTGGAGGGGATTTTTTGCGGACGTGCTGTAGTAGCACACAACAGTCTGACTGATTGGTCCTGTATTGAATGATAATGAGTTTCCTCACATGCCCCTGGTACATTCCATGTTATCTTGACTTCATTATTACATCAGCACACAGCCAAGGAAGCGGGCAGCAGTGTTTTAGTTTGAATCGTGGGGTCTGTGGCCGTTGTTTTGACCACGCACTCAGACATCACTCAGGGGGAAACACCCCCCCCCCCCCAAAAAAAAATAAAATTCTCCTTTCAGTAGCATGACAATCATTTTTCACAAGTGATTTTTTCCAGTGATTATATTGCAATCCGAAAATCAAATATATTTTTCCACTTTTATTACTGAATTTTTTCTTTTTTTTCTCAGCTTTGATTTCAAAACCTGACAACCAAGTCTAACATAGCCATACCTCACAGTAAAGAGTTTAAGCTTTTATGAATTTCTTTACTTTTATGAATGCTAATATATGAAACATGGTCCACTCCTGCAGCCGTGCAGTCCAATGCTCCTCCAGGCCCCATGAGGATGCAGCCAGCACAATGACGCATTGTATTTTGCATGCGAAGGAGCAGTGTGTTGTCCTCAGCCAGGGCAGGTAAGTGAAACAATTGGAAATTGTAAAAATAACCCGTCGCCTGTTTATTAAAATCCTATCCTGCCCTTTACTACGCTACGTGACCACATAATCACGTCTGCACTCCTCCACGCACACACGTCCACGCTGTCAGCACACGTATCGGGTCTTCGCCCATTGTTCCGACGCCTGTGTTGTGGAACTGACGGACAATGACATGACAGAGCTGGCGGCGGTGCAGTCACATCCTATCACACTACTAGACTGCTACTACTAGACTACTATCTGCCACTGTCTAGCCTTAATGTCTGGACTAATAATACACAGTAATGTAGTAAAATTATATGATACTACAGCAAAAAATATTTAGCATGTAGTATACTTTTTTTAATATGTATTCACTTATACTAAATATATTTTAAAAAATCAATACATTAAAACATATATAATAACAAATTCCTTGTATGTGATGACATACTTGCCAATAAACTGATTCATTTATATTTAGCATATATTATAAAGTATAGTTAATTAAATCACTACAATATAATAATAATAATATGCAGTGTACATATGGGAGCGTAACGGTTGGGGAGTTGACCCCATGATCGGAAGGTCGCCAGTTCAATTGGTAAAGGTGCCACTGAGGTACTCGTTAGCAATGTACCATTCACAAGCACTGCTAAAAAGCTGCCCACTGCTCCTTCACAGATAGCTCAAATTTAGTTGTGGTGCACTGTGTACTCTGAGCAATATGTATACAGTATGTACATACATATATTATTGTGAAAAACATAATTTTTGAGATTCTGTCTTTAACCAAATCCATTTTCAACCTACTGAATTACATGGGCATCAAATTAAAGGTCCTGAAGGCTGACCTCCTAAACTCTGAACCAATTTTTAAGAAGTTGCTTTAACAACTAACAATTAATCTGTCATTACAATATTATTATTATAGTTATTATTGCTGTTTGCTTTTTAAAGCTCTTCTGTGCACAACACCTTTCATTATCATTTTCTATATATAATCTGACACCTATAAAAATGCTTTTACTAAGCCACTGAAGTCTGGCAAATCTCGGAGACAATCATGTCTTCGCAGATTTCTAAAAACATACCTATGCACACACAAACACATTTTAGATATGTTTCATCCTGATATGCACAGCCTCAGGAAAAACTACGAGTGAAGGACGACGGTGCCTTGCGTCTTGCATTACGTTGGAGATAAATCCTCTCTTAATAAAGCGGATGATTACATGATAACTTATCTCCTTCCATCAAGCCTCAAGAGACAGCCAACCTCTGTCCATCCGGCCCTCTGCTGGGGGGAGGTGGAGGGTGGATGGAGGTGGGGTGGCCTTGGCGCCTGCGAGGGCTGGGCATCTTTTACGGTGTCTCTTTTTTCGTTTGGCGGATAATTTGAATAAAGGGTCAGGAGGTGGGAGTGTTGCATGGGGAGGAACAGTAGAGATTTGCAAGATAACAAGGTTCCTGTCTGTCTCTGTCTTGGGGCTCGTCGCAGGATATAAAACCCTCTAACATGTAGGCCTCAGCAAGCACATCTGGATTTTCAAGGAGCTTTTGTACTGTTCACATTCAGAAGTTGTCGGCTGCAGAGAACAAGAAGAAGAATCTTAGTGATGGCTTTGACAATAGTGAGATTAATTTGCCTTGTCTGTATATACTCAAGGCTAATAGGTAAGAATTTTTAAATTCTTTCTTATTTTTTCAGTTCTTTTCTTTTCTTAAAAACTCTGCAGCTCAACACTCCAGTGTTATGATGATTTTGAAGTTATCCATCATCTAAATATTTCCAGAATATTTGCATAATTGTCATGGCATTAAATTTCATGTTCTACCATTAAGGTGTCTTTTTGGTAGATTTCTATCTATAAAGCACAAAATATGATTGATTTAATAGATAATAGTCTCTTTTCCCCCAAGATCCAATAGTAGGATAATGCTCATAAAGAAATTTTGCATTTATATTTATCACTTATATGCTAAGCTTATGAGTCTCACCGTATATCATCTGTTTAGATCAGGGCTACTATACAGGAAGAAATATTGTGTTGCAAAGGAAGTTCACATGACCAATGGCCATTGACTCTTTTCCTGGTCGCCTGCCTGTAATCTACTTTTAGTTTGGTAGAGCTATTTTTGGTTGTACAACATTGGACAGTGAGGTGCTACACATGCTGACCCTTGACAATAAAATAAAAAATAGCAAGAAAAGAAGTAAGAACACGCTACATTTAGTACGTCTTACTTGACATTGCATGTCCCATAACATGACTGTCGCATGTGAATAGGATGAAGGTAAAGATTAGAGATAGACTGAAATTATAGATTTTGCAGGTCCTTTAGTACTGAGCCTCCGTTATGTCCACCTCTTGTTCAAGATGTCATAGATGTCAAGTACATGTAATAACTTGCTGATTTCTTATACAGATGCCAAAGTAGACATAATTTCCAGTGATGAAGACGTCCAGGTGGGGAAAGACCACGTTCTTCTGTGTAAAGGTTTGTTTTTTCTTCTCCTTTACTCTGCACTCTCAACTATATGTATTTTCTTTCATTTCCATTTTGTTTCAGTTCTGTTCCTTGAACCAAATTAAAGACTCATGGGGATTGCAGATTTCAGACTCTTGCCCAAAGACTATTGAACAACCTTTCAGTGACACTAAGATCAGCCCCAGCAACAGAATTATTCAAGCAGTAACTCAATGCATTGTTGTTTAGGCAAGCATTTGTATAGTTTGACTGTAGTTTGACTTTATTAAAAATTTTGTTGCTTATATATTTGTACATATTTTGCATGCCGTATATATACCATGCACCATATACATCATATCATAATATCACCATATATGTAATACATATACCATATATATGATGGTATTTTTTCCTGGCACTTCGTAGCTGGTAAAGATGCAGAAATTCAGTGGCTGAAAGACGGAGAAGAGATCGACGAAAATCGTCATGAGGTGGAATACTTGGATGAATCCACAAGTAAACTGCAACTGAAGGCTGTGAAACTAGAAGACAGTGGAACCTACAAATGTCTTTGTACCTACCTGAACAATCACGAGGACTCTGCTGACTTGAAACTCTTTGTCCATGGTAGGACACAAATAACTAAAGTTACACTGTAAAAAAAATTATTATAAATGTACAGAATAATATTGGCAGCAGAGTGCCAGCCATTCTCTGTATTTTTAAAGCCAGCATACTATATTTGATAAATATAATATACTGCTGTTGTTACAAAATACTGCCGTAAACATCTTTGGATATTTACAGTGTTAGTGTAATTTTTCAGTGTATTGTGCTGTGTCAATTTACTGGGGTGTAGTAATGTTTTGTCAGATCTAGCAACTGCTCTTAATTGTGTTTGTCTTCTTGGTGATTTGACAGAGGAAATCAAGTTTGGATCGACCCAATTTTACCACGAGTTTCTGGTGAATCAGACTGTGCATGTCCCCTGCGTGGCCACCGGCAAGCCCGGCGTCGAAATCCGATGGTACCGGGACAACCGACTTGTTGCTGATGACGGTATGACCCTAACAGCGAGCCTCCCATGTGGTACGGCATCTCCTCGCCTTCCTCACTCTCTGTGATGCCTGTTGCTGGCAGAATGGAGGGGTGGCGATGGTGGATGAGAAAAGACTGTGGGGCAAGATGCTGTGTTACCAATTTGCAGCCAAATTGAGGGATGTTTCTGGCCCAGCGCCAGACAACATCCTATGTCGTGCCGATGCAACATCTCATCTCATCTAACAGTGAGCAAGAGAATACTAACACAAAAAAACACCAAAAAATGTATTCTGCCCCTGTTTCCTGACAAAATGCCACCATTGACAACCTTAGGAGTGTGTGTGATTGCATGTATGTGCGCTTCTCAGCCATCCCATCTTTGCGAAGGTGAACCCTTTTTAGCACACTTAATTCCTTTTCTTTTCTCTTCCCCGGAACGTTTGCAGGCACGGGTCATCTCCGAGTCCTTGAAGATGGGACTCTACAAATTTCCAATATTCAGAAAATGGATCATGGAACATATTTTTGTGAAGCCAAGATTCGAGGACGGCGTCCATTCAAGAGGCTGAACGTCTCAGTGGTCGTGAATGGTGAGCTGCCCTGAATAGAGAAGACAGGGGTTGAAAGTTTCATTAACTTTAAATTACAGAAATCACTGTACCCTATATATTAGTGTTACAGCTTATTTCTGATCCAGTGACCTGTTCAGCTAAACTTTGTGTTTGCACTCTCCTTAAATATTAGAGATATATTTTCAACTTATTCATTGTTTAAAAGCATATCTCTCTGTATTATCTATTTATATTATTATTACCTTGCATAAACATTTTGAAATAATTATAAATAAATCTATTGATTGCATTTGGGAATTGTTTACTCCTCCAGTGCCACCGACTGTCAAAATTCATCAAGAAAGGACGAGTGTTTTGTCAGGGCCACAAACAAATGTGACAATAGTTTGTCTGGTCACAGGATTCCCTGCTCCTCTCATTTCCTGGACCACGTGAGTAGTAACTAACAAACCTCTTATTTCAATTTTTTCACTAATCTAACATTCAGGAACTTTTTTACTGTAGTGCAGTAATGAAATTTAAATTTCTGTCTGCATATACCCAAAGGCCTCCCACATCTGACTCGTCTCGTTACATCTACAACTCAGACAAAAGTACGCTCACTATTCCAGCTGTTGCCAGAAGCGACTTTGGGGAATATGTCTGCACGGGTAAAAATAAGCTGGGAGAGGACAGTGTCGAATTCATCCTGGATGTCTCAGGTGAGAAGGTTTTGCAAAGTGGACAAAGCGGCAGCTGTAAATATAAGTGTTGTGGTAATTTCTTAACAGGCTTTACACTCAAGGATCAAGTATTGATTAAGAATTAGTTTAAGGATTAAAAATTCTGGCAAGAATTATACAAAAAGGATTTGGTCCTAGAGATGTTGAATGATTAAACAAGAGCATCAGCATGAAAAAAAAAGGCACGCTAGTTTGTATCCTCAAATTACTTCCCTCTTTTTCCTAAACAAAACACTTAGCCGTCTAAAGCGATAAACAGTGATATCATGGAACATTTCATCCAGCGTAAGCCTCCAATTGCATTCAAATGCTGACAGTTTTTTAACAACACTAAAAAGCTTTGAGATTTTTTAAGCACACCTTCAAAGGATGTCCGACCTATAAAATCCCAAAATCAAGCCCCTAATTTAGAGAGGGCTCATGTTTAACTTGGGGTTAAGGGTCTTGCTCAAGATCCCAATGGTTCTGGATGTAATTTACAAACCCACATCCTCTTAGACCATAACTGAGTACCATACCTGGCTTCCATTTTTTAAGGAACTTGTGCAGTCTCATGCATTTTAAAAGGCCAAACTGTAAACCTTTATTCTTAAAGAATGATTTTGCCTATAAATGCTCAGTAAAATCCAAAATAAATCAAGCCACCTTAATCTAGAGGGGGTCCAAGTTCACAAAATTTGAGAGACACTCTTATCAAGAGCAGCATCCATTTTCTAATGACAGGAACAATCTCCCTGGAGCAGCTTGGGATTAAGAGTCTTGCTCAAACTGAAGCAACTAAAGCAAATTAAAGAAAATAAAGAAAGATTTTTAAAAAGCACACCCCAAAGTTTTTTCATACTCAAATCATTTCTTAAAGACCATTTTTGCCAGTAAACATCAATGCTCCATAAACCGCAAAATGTCAAGCCACCTTAACAAGCACAAACTCACAACCTCTTGGTCCGTAACTAAGTATTTTACCAATAGGCAATGACCACCAACATGCAAAGTTCTTTGTTGTCAAAAAAAATGAGTGTCTAACTGTAGTGGGGGGCATTGGCTATTTTCCATCAGAGCATCCTTTGGTGACCCTGAGCGACACAGAAATGGCAGTGAAGACTGGGGAAAACGTGTCAGTCTTGTGCAATGCTACTGGACACCCTAAACCCACCATACAGTGGTTCAGGAACAGCTATGAGGATGATATGGACACAGCAAAGGTTTAGAAAATTTACATCTGTACTTTTTACATTTTACTGCTGTAAAACAGCATATCTTAATGAAAGAATTAAGTTGACAGTAAGAGTAAAAATTGAGATAACTAATTCTCAAGAATTGACCAAGTTGATATTTAAATTTTGAAGTGATAACTTAGTAGTTTTGAATGTACTTCTATTTTTGCATCATTCCAAGTAGATGTGATGGAATTAAATTTAGTTGCATTTATCGAATAGTTTTGAAAAAATATATACATAAGAGTGCAAAATATTTACTATTTTTAAGTTTAAATGGCACAATTTGTACTCTTTATTTACCTAAGTTGTAGGTGTT
Organism: Distichodus sexfasciatus; assembly: GCA_032718565.1. NCBI lineage: Eukaryota > Metazoa > Chordata > Actinopteri > Characiformes > Distichodontidae > Distichodus > Distichodus sexfasciatus. The sequence continues at coordinate 4,567,174 of JAVGVS010000004.1, forward strand.
TGTAGTAATTTCAAGCAAAATTTAGGCTTGAATTGTTTACATTTATGAACTTAAATGTTTTAAGGCAATCAGTTTCCTAAAACTTTAAGTAGAACTAACTCATCAGCTTTTAGACTGTAGTACCAACTGTTCTGCCCCTTGAAACTGTTTTCAGGGGCAGTTCTGGTGCATTAGTGCATTAACCATTTTAGATTTTGCTCTTGTATCTTATTGTCCTCTATGTGTCTGTTGTAGTCATCTGGTCGTCTGATAAAGGATGGAGCAGAGTTGGTCATTGAGAATGTGTCACCCTCTAGTGGTGGATTATATACCTGCATCGCCAAAAACGAAGCTGGCAGCACCAGAAAGACCTTCAGACTGAACAGTAAGCTGACTCAATAGCTCTTGCAATGTTCCACAAAGTTACACACTAGACAAATTTTAATTATTTCATAATAAGACATACACAGGGAAAATAGGGGTATCACTGCTTTACTCCAAGTTACATTTGACAGTAAATGCTCTGTAAGGTACAGCGACGTCCTTATGAAGCAAACTGTGAACCTTGTTACATGTTAAAGGCACAAAAGCATTGCTGACAGCAATTCTTAAATAAAGAACTGGGTTCATTTAAATAAAATAGACTACCAGTAAATGTCCAGTAAATATAGCTACACTTTTATCATTAGGTGTGCAGAAATGTTCTTTTAGTGGTACAAACAAGAAGGTACATGTTCAAGGTATAGTGCTTGCACCCTGAAAGGCGTTTTGCTGGAGTAACAAGGCATTTGCATGTCTTAAGATAAATTCCTGTACCTTGGTTTCTCAGTGTGTACGTTGTACTTCTTTACAAGTTTGCAAATGAAGGATCTTGACAAAAACATACCATTCCCCCCCCCAATCCAAAAGACATTTTTGCATGTAGTATGCATTTTAATAGATACATTTTTGCTCATTCAAGCAAAGATATGCACAACAATGTGTGTTATATCATCTGAGAGATCAGAACAGTTATGCAAAATGGTGTTTTTCCATTAGTTAATTTTCTTTTCATCCACCATTATCCTCCAGCCCCTCCTGCAGTGCCCAGGTATTTCAGCGTGTTGCCCGGACCCACATCGGCACACGTCACGCTGCACAGCCTTTTGCAAAACGGTGGTTCTAACATCACCCACTACGTCATCCAATGGAGGACCCAGTCTCAGGAAGAGTGGAGTGAAACTGCAATCAAATATTCAGGTAATTTCTTGACCAATATCTAATATTATATTGCTGAACTGTCCCCACCAATAATTTTGAACAAAAACATTTTGCTCTGTGTATGTCTAACATAAGAGCCTGAACATACTTGCTCTTTGACAAAAGTGTACACGTACACAACCAGCTACTACGCATGATACAGGGGTCCACTTAGGAGCGGACCACAGAAATCAGACCAAAAATCGTATAGAAAGCCGTGTTGCATCCCTGTGACCTTCTGTCACCGTGCTCGCACGACAGCTCCTAGCGTTCATGTCAATATTGCACCTTGAGGCCGACGCACCAAACACACGCACTATACGCATGGCACGCGTCTAGGTATACAAAGGGTGAAAATTGCGTTCTCTACTCGAGGCCCACCTCTCAAACACTCATCGCCAATGTGATTCGCTTTTGCATTTGTCTGTTGATGTGTGAGATACTGTAGCTTTTTTTGGTTGTTATTAGCGCCAAAAGCAAATTAGACCGATATTGCTATTTCACATGTAGAAAACTGTCAGCCAAATGCTCAGCAATTGTAATAAGCTAGTTGTCTTAGTCACTTTGATGCATTTATCACATTTGGGTTTCGCTTCGATATTTTTTACATCATGAATATAAATAATGTGAGATCAGTCAGAAGAACTGTTGAATAGTTCTTCTCCACAAAGCATTAAGACATTGGCTAAGTCATTACGTTGTGCTGAATCCAGTAGTCACGTGTAATTCATCAAGCCCTCTAGTGTAGAGGTTTTGACTCTGTTCCTGAATTCCTAGATCCCCTGATGGTCACCTCGCTGGCTCCGTACACCGAATACTCTGTCCGTTTTGCGGCCCAAAACAGATATTTTCTCGGTGGCTTTTCTGATGAGAAGAAAATTCGAACCCAGGCAAAACGTGAGTATAATCACGCCTTCCTCCCTTCATCCCATTTTCCCCTTCTTACATTGTAACACCTGAGAAATGTCAAAACTACAGTAACTACAGACAGTTTTAAAATTGGATTTTAACAGTTTAAAAATAAAAATCATAAAATGTGTCAAAAATACATATTATTGACATGATCTCATGCTCTCATACTTCTCATTTAAAAAGGTTTCATTAGATTTTAATTACAGACCTTAAAATGTGTTACATTTTCAAATAAAATTTAACTGTTTCATGTTGGCCATTTTCACTGTGTCTCATTGATCATCTCTTTTTTCCTAATTTGCTTCTGCCATCCATCATTTCATTAACTCACCCTTGACCATGCTTGACCTCACCTGCCTGTGGATGAATTTTCTCATGTCATCATCTTCTGATGATGTCACCGGCATCCCTTTATCATCATCACCATGGTCATCATCATCAGATGGTAAATAATTAAAATGCTCAGAAATGTTTAAAAATAAAGCGATGAGAATTGTTAAAAAAAAACATGAGCGTAAGGTTATACATTTGCAAGAAAAAAGTAGAGATTAAAGTTGCAAATTCATGAAAAAACATAGATATTCTCTGACATTTTAAAATCAGAATTTCCTGAGGAAAGAAACTCTGCTGCCTGACTTTGCAATGTCAAAGAATACCCTAATAAAGTTTTCTTTTTCTTTTTTTTGCATAATTTTACCCCACTCCCTCATCTCCAATTGTTTTTAAATCTACAATGGGTCTAATACACCTTGGTACATTCCCAGCCCTAATAAAAAGTAAAACAACACCTGCTTATTTTTAATTTTCTGTGTTAACATTAACTAGTTCTACTTAGTATGAAGAAAAACCCACAAGTAAAAAGGGTCTTTATGGATGAGCGTAGAGTAATAGTTGCGGGAAAATAGCATCAGTTACTGAACATGAATTATGTGCTAGCAATAATAATATTCTGGTTTTACCTTACTGTAGGAGAACCAGACAGCCCTGTCATTTCTCCTAGTCAGGGCAAACTGGATGGAAACTCCTACATCATTCCAGTCCAACAGCTGGATGACGGCGGTTCTCCCGTCACACAATACATTGTCCGCTACAAAATGGTCAGTCTAAATAAATTGTTGCTTGATATTTTTCATAACACACTGAAATACTGTACTTTTTAAAAGAAGGGCTGGAAATCTGTAGCAACTTTTGTTGCCATGTCTTTGCTGTACTTAAAGCAAGTAATTTTTTGTAACACCACAACACAACGCAAAGCTGTAAAAATGACACCATTACATATAAAATACGTTTACAGCAACATTCTGTATTTTATCTTTTAAATATTGTATTGTAAATATCAAATACAGTAGGCTGCCTTTAAAATACGGAACATGGATGGCAAATCTGGTGCCAGTATTATTGCTGTATATTTACAGCATTATTTATTTTTTGCATAGATTTAAAAATTGCTAACATGTAGATATCCCACACTTCATTATAACAGAACAAAGAGGGTGAGAAGTGGAATGAAAAAGAAATGCCAGGCAACACGAACAGCATTTTGCTCCAGGACCTTCATCATAACGCAGACTATCTCATGGAGATCTTTGCAGTTAACGTTAACGGCTCCTCTAAGCCGGCCGTACTCAACTTTTCGGTTCCACAAGGTAAGAAATTGTTAAAAGATGGATTGTTCACTTCTCATTCCTTCATGTTATTTTCTTTCATACATCCCCAAAAAGCTAAATGTGGCTCTGAAAAATGTGACCTTAAAATTAGACCAGTTAAAATCACTGAAAGTCGATAAAACAAGTGTACACAGTTTTTCTTCTTGCTATCTCAAGATCGCAAGTTATTTTTCTCCTGATCGCAAAGTAACTGTTATCTTTTGTTAAGATAACCAGTTAAAGTCAAAGTAAAATCTGACAAGTTTGTCCATGATGACAATGATGCATTGTCAAGATACTGAATCTGCATATGTCTATAAAGGGTTTGTATCAGCATTATTTAAATTCTTATCTCTAAATCTTGTTATCTCTAAATCTCTAAGTTTTTTTCCTCATGATCTGTCATTTTCAAAAAGAAAGTTGGTTTCTAGTGATCAAGTGATCATCATTTGAGACAGAAGCTCAGAGATTTGCAGCCTGTACCACTGTGGAAACAAATAAAACAACTTTTATTGTCTCATGATCTTGAGATCACAAGAAGAAAACTTATGCTGACTTAAGCTTGTTGTGCAGATGGCTATCAGGAATCGTCTTAAGGATTTGTTTTGTTGTTGTCTCTCTTGCAGCAGCATCCAAGCCCAGTTTGGGTAAAGGCGGTGTTGTTGGCATCGTCATGTTCATCTTTCTGGTTCTGCTGGTGGCTGTAGATGCATTCTGTTGCTATACGAATCGCTGCGGCCTGCTCAACTTCTTGTCTCGAAAACTTTTTGGCCATCGGCTGTCAGATGCTAAGGCTCTGGAGGAGGGAGTGATCAACAACGCAGCTGTGTAAGTGACAATTTGTGCTGTTTCTCTTTCAATTTAGCAGTTTGTGGAAAAAGACATTTGTTATCACTTTTGATAACCATCACTTAGTTCATGTTCACGTTCATTCTCTTTTTATTAAAACCAAAAAGTACCACAGGGAGTTTGGACTAATCACATGAAATGTCAATAGTGTAGCCACTTAGCAGCTAGTCAGCCAACTCAAATGGTGTTAAGCTACACTAATGAATCATAAATTAACTATAAACACATTCAATTAAATGAATTCTTCTTTCTTTATTGTTTTGATATGAAAGAGAAAGAGACAAACGCTAGATAGCTTGTCTTACATAGTGTTAGATACAGTATGTTAATGAAACAAACACCTGTTCAAATTAGTATATTCTCTCTCGGTTGTTTTGTGTTTCGGCAAGACAGATGAAAAAGAAAGAGCAAAAGAGAGCTAGCAAAGCAAGTTAAAAAAAAAATAAAAGAAAATATATAATGAAATATATAATGAACCATGAATGACTGTTTGTTTCTCCCTCTCAAAAATGAGAGAGAAAGATTATTTTGAGTTTAATAACCATCTTTTGTTAATTAGCATAGCTAGCATTTTGTAAACTAGCTGGCTTGCTGCTAAGAGAGACTCCATTGATATTTTATGTCATCAGTCAAATCTCCCTGTAAGACTTGATCAGTTGTAATACATTAAAAACTGTGGGCACATTAACCCAGTTAGTCTCTTTTTATCTTTTTGCCCAAAAATGATCAATTCTGGGGTGTTATTTGTCATTTGTGAACGTCAGGAAGCTGATATCAATGAGATTTTCTGTGAGGGGGCCATGTCTGTTAGGGGCAGTTTATTTCTTTTAAAAATCTTTTCCCGAAACGCTGCCCTGCACATTTTCCTACTTCCCTATTAACCCAATATGTTGCTAAAATACTTTTCATTATAAAAAGGTTTTGTCTTGACTTATAAGTGACTTTTTTACTGTGTCTGGGACAATTTGTGATGATTTGGGTTTGTGGGTTTGATCTAGAGACATGAGTGGACTAGAGAAACCTAGCGGTAGCATCCCAAAAGCCCAGACGCAACACGGGTCAGCAAATGGTGCTCGCTCAGAGGTCACGTGTGACAAAGCACCCCTCACCAAATTTGAGTAGGTGTACATTCTCAAGTGGTGGATGTCAATACTATCCACAAAAATTATGAAAATAATCACAAGAAATTTTAAGCAAAACAGTCTATTTGTAAAATGTGGGTTTTTACTTAGCGTAATGATATTGGCATGAATGTATTAAACATATATATACATATATATAAGTATCTTTTGTTATTGCAGGAAACCACCTGTTAATTCGAACCCAGCTGAAGCATGATCATAAGAAGCCATTGCTTTTTTTGGAGGGTTTTCCAAAAAAAGTGAAATGAGGAGAAATTTCCAGACAACTGAAGCTATTGTGTAGCTTGAGGAAAACTAAAAGCAAAGTGTGATTTCTGTTACTTAACACTGATGCATTTAAAACCGAGCCTTTAAATGCACACATTTAAAGTATTTTTTAATATGGGCTTAATGAGGTAATAATTGAAATAATTTTGTCCAATTAGGATTAAATAGCAGCTAATTGTGTCCTATTGTGTTAATAATACTGATCAGCATGAAAGAGAGTCCCGTGAATCCCAATGTAAATTTGGCTATAGCTAACTTCTCAGTTACAGATCAACTCTTTCAGGTTTTTTGTGTCCACATTACCTACTTATGCACCATCATCATGTCTAAAAATGACAAATTATTTGGTTAACTGTATATACTGGATGTAGCCTTAAGGAATTGCAGCACTTCACTGTACTGTAATATGGATAACATTTGTTATGGGAGCTTTTTTTAAGTTCACAATGATGAACTGACAATGCAATGTGTGCTAATTTATTTCATATATGCTAATGAAAATCCAGCTCTGAGGAAATTAACATTTAATATTTTAGGAATCGCTAGCTATTCAAAATACCTGCTTTACCTTTTTTTTTTAACTGTTATTATTTCAGAAATATTTTGGTATTAATGTACAAACACATTTGTATACTTTGCAACTGTATATTTCTGTATATATTTTGCTTAAGTTGTGTAATATATGTTTTTTGAAAACTCTGTGGTTCATGTGGAATTTATAATTACTGTCTTCCTCATCCAGATGAATTTTGTGACTATTTAATGAAGCTAAGTTTTGAACTAGTTTTAAAAGATCTATTCTATATAATTTGTCTTTATTAGAATTATTTGTATTATTAGTATTAGTATTACTTCACAAAAAATGCATCAAAGTAGAAACAATTCTGTCTTAATAGGAAAAAAGTCACATTAAAGAAATTGCATCATATTTACTTTTAATGGTAGCATTTAAGAAGCAGAAAATGAAGAGAAGACAAAAAGATGGAAAAATTAACCCTGCTTACATTAGTTATTACTCTTGAAATTTGGTCAAACTTATATTTTGAGCCTTGTATTTAAGGCCAAAACCTTAAGTTTGACACCAGGTAAAGAAAATTCAAAATTTAATTAAAATGAAAATGATTCAGTTGTTAACGCTTTGTGTTCCAGGTTTTTCATTTTGTTTAATCAGACCTGCAAAAACAGGAAAAATAATAATAATAATAATAATAATAATACACACAACAATAATAAAAATTTAGTTTGTTCCAACTTAGAGTCAAACAACAAAATATGCAATACCTTACAATGCTGGAGTCTCTTGAGAGAAGTTTGGTTAGTTGTTGGGAAAGAGAGAAAAGGCATAAATATTGTTTCCATCCTTCCTGTTATTATAAATCTATACATGTCAGCTTCAAACACTGTAACCTAATGTAATGTGGACCTATTGCTGCATGATTAGGGCATTAACAATTTCCTTTGTTCAGATTTTTTTTCATATATACTACCTCTTTCCTTGCTGACACTTACGACATTTAGTAATCCCTTCCACCTGGTGACACTGGTTGCGCTAGCTGGCAGGAGTTAGCATAGCTGGTTTAGCCTTGCAGGTCCTTCATGTCACCGTGGTGTAAGGACATGCATAGAAGAGGCAATCAGATGGGAACTGTGCCATCAAGACAGCATGCACTTGGCGAAAGGTCCTGATTTCTAGAATCCCGCGAGAAGGCCTTTGCTATGGGAGCATCTGCTTTCTCCCTCGAATATGCCGAAGTGCCAGCACTTCTGTCATTGTCAGGATGCTCCAGGACCTGGCCCATTCCCAGATGTCTGGTAGTTGCCTCCGGAGTTAATAAATCATCATCACGACATCATTGTAGGTGCCGACATGCCCACCAGGTTTTTGTAGTAGCTGCTGCTCACTGTCACCTTGAAAAACTGGGTCCAGTCGAAGGTGACTTCTAGGCCAAAGTCTGTCTGCAGAGTTGCTATGATTCCTGAGACTGTTATATTGATGCTGCCAGAGTCCAGGGTCAGTGGTACATTGGATTCTTTATCGTCGACCTAGAGCAGAAGGGGAAATCAGATTTAAAATGGGTAACTCAACAAATGACCCTATCTCAAATGGTAGGATCTTATATGCTATGTTGCTTAAAATGTTAGTTATAATTCAATATCTACAAATACTGACTATTATTCTCTTATGTGCCATCCCAAATGGCATAAAACATTATTTGTTAGGTGTCATTTGACAGATACTCACTATCACTTGTTGCGGTTGCTATGAACCACAAGTGATTCTGTGTCCGTGTGAGATCCACATAACAACTGATTTAAGGAAGGAGCCATTGCGGCTTCCTGGGCATTTCCTGCTGATGATGTTCCTTGAGAGTTTTGTCTTGCCTGATGTTTTAACTAAGGTGTAGTACGTGCCTCTGAAGGAGAAGCGGCTGCCATCAAACGTCTCATAGTGGGGGTCTCCGATGGCTCTGCATGAAGCCCTGGTCTTGGGTTCACACACTGCCTTGCTGCCCTTCTCCATGTGCATTGCCTCTTTCAATGCACTGTTTCCACCGCAAGGATCTGGAATGCAGTGTATGGATAAGCACTTATGTCTACCGTGAACACGAAACTAAGAAGCATAAAAACTAGACTCTATATGAAACTCAGAATGAAACTAGAGTTACCATGAACGCATGTTGGACCGTCAGCCGCCCATTAAGTGTGCAAACTTCATCTTCTTGCATTCTGTTTTGTTTACATGAGAATTGTCCGTTTGCAGGTGCATGTCTCTTTTACATTCTCCCTGAATTACTGACTCTCCGGACTGTGCAAAGGTAACATAGACACAAAGTTTATGACCTTACTAAACGTGTATGCCATTAAGTCCAATTGACTACATGATAAAAAAACTGAAGTTCTCAATTTTGTATCTGCCTTCTGAACTTTTCAGACAACCACAGTCTTCTACAGGCTTACATTCATTTCCATCAAACACAAAACCTTCATCACATTGACAGCCTTCAAGACACACTGAACAGCTCTGGGACATTGTAAGACTGGCACAAGTGGAGGAATAGGTATTCACAAGAGAGCTCAGAGGTGACTCTTGCAGGACACACTTTATTGTTGTAAGACGTATTGAATGGGAAAAGATATATGTTAACTTACAGCTTGGACAAATTTGTAGTAGTGATTTGTAGATGTCAAACAGAAATAAATTTTACAAAAATGAAATATTGCAATCTCATTTATTAAAAAGGTTGTATTTCTCCACTGACTTATGGAAATACCAGCTTGTTGGCATTGAGCTACATATTTTTGAATGTGCCTGCAAACCAGGGTCTTATCTTCTACAGATAAGCATATCCTTTGCACAAGCATCAGAAATGTTGGTGGGTGGAACTTTAAAGACAGTACTAGTGAATGGACCCTTGGCAATGTTAGAATCTTGCAAGACTTCTGCCTTGGATTGAGGTCTTTGTCAGATTTGAGTATTTGGAGCTACATCCTGTTTGACAGGACACGTCTTCCAGAATCAATTTCCATGCTGCCACAAATATTTCAGCAGAGACTGCCTATGCACCATCTGGCAAGCGGAAGTCATCTTCCTTCTTGTCATTATAGTCACCACAAAGACCTTGGACTGTCTTTTTGTAAGTGGATGGGTAAATTCCAATTGTGGCCACTGATAGAAAAAGGCCTAGGTCACCTAAGTCCAAAAGTTATTTCAAAATAATAAAATCACTTGATATAATTTTATCAGTCCTTCTTCAAGCGTTACTGGGAGAATGGCTTTCACTTCATCTACCTACAAGTAGATGAAATAAATGTTTAGTTCTAGACAGTCACACTACACTGGGCTTGATTCAAAGACTGTTCTTAACATTTGAGTTTCAAAATAAACTCAATTGCTCAGTCATAACAAACCAACGCAATCTTATATTCACTAATTACTATGTTGACTGGTTCTGGTGACCACAGACGCTAGCTGAAGAGTTGTTTCACTGACACGCTTAAATGGAACTCTTCAGGCCCCTCAGTCCGCTGGACTTCCACCATCTAGACTCACAATTCCCAGGCACAGTGATCTGGTTTCCAATTGCATTTGAGTCAGTATGTTCCAAACCAGATACTGAACAGGTCCCTTGCTGGCCAGGGTGAGGCCCTGAACCCCATCTCGAACCTCGCACTGCTCATTAGTTCAGGTAAAGCTGTTTTCGCATTTGACTCTTCCTTGATCACCACAGATGCACCTCTGACTACACTGGTCCTTGTGGGGGTAAAACATCTGCCAAGATGATAGTGTTGGCCAGACATGCAGGCAGCCACATTTTCAGGTTCCATCGCCACACACCTCACCATTGCTCAAAACAAACTTTCATCACAAATGCAACCTCAACACACGGGGTGCTCTTGACAGGCAGCAGGTTTCTGAGAGATCATGCATGCCTGGGGGACATCCAGCAGCACATATATATCATAATGGCTGTTAGCTTGTAGAGCAGCCAGAAAGTTCACAGAAACCACCTGAAGTCAAGTATATACCTCACATATTGTTACCATAAAATAGGTGGCGTTTGAAACCCAAAAGTGCACTGTGAGTCTCTATAAGTCTCAGTTTCATAAAGCATACAAAAAACACTTTACGGCAGAAACTGGTTCTCCAGTTCGCAATAAACAGCAAGTGCCGCTTACATGCTGTATAGGTCATAAGAGCGTGACAGAGAGCTGTAGAATGACCCTATACATGCACATATCATACAGATAGTCTTCATAGAACTGAACGGGACTGACTTTGTTGTAACTTTGAACGACCATTTTGTTCAGATCAAACTGCAGGCCTTGGTGTAAAGATTCCTTCTTTCCTTTCAGTCACACATTTTGGGGTATTCTTGCCCTGGCACTCCTCTTCTGAACAACCAGGTCATTTCTAGCTTTCCAGCTAGTCCCAAACGTTGAGGGGTTTGTATAATGACTTGTTAAAGGCTTTTGCCATGTCATCATTTTGGTTACAAGCTGCTCCAGCTCTGGCCAGAGCCCTCCAAGCCTGTTGATATAGGTGCTGGGAAGAGTGACTGACACATGGCTTTCCCAGTTAAATTTCACAGTCATGCCAAAGTCTGTTTTAACTACTGCAAAGAAGCCATCTCGAAAATAGACAGTCCAATTCATCCTCTTTTTTCAAATGGTAAATTCAAACAGATTGTTGACCCAAAAGTTTGTAGGTAATAGACATTACTTCTTGCTTTAATAATAACAACAAATAACAACACACACACACACACACACAATACCACACACACACACAATAATAATATTTCAGCATATCCAGTAGAGAGAAGATTACGCATCATCACTTTGCCACTGTATCCTTACTAATAATCCATTGTGTTTTTGTAAACACTTATCTCAACAGTCTTGGCATGGTAGGAAACAGCTTTGTTCATTCCCCTGTTTTCATTCTTTACAAGCACCTCAAATGGCACTAAAGAAATGTCAGACATGTCAATTACTTTTGAGAGGAAGTATGTGCATGTGCCCTGGAAGTCGAAGGTCTTGCCATCAAAGGTTCGATAGTGGGGATCCCCTGCAGCCTGGCAAGAGCCGTAGGATGTTGGATAGCAACCTCTCACACCATTCTGAGTGTCACACACTTGGGATGCCTTGCATTTGGTTGGGGTACACTTGACCTGATTGTTATCCGTATTGCAGGAACATTTTGAGGTGCATGTCTTATCACCCCAGAATGTCTCAAGTGGAAGGTAGTAACGGCCCTCGTATGTACAGCCACACTGCTTCAGTGGCACACATTTGTCTCCACTTTGGACAAAACCATTGTTGCACTGGCAGCCCTCCACACAAGGCTGTGTACATTTGGCTGGTGCTTCTCGATCAGCACAGGAAGCAGAGCAGGCTGTACCACAGGGCTCATAATGACTGTTTTCTGGGCACTGCAATGCTGTTAATATAATCAAGATGAAACATCTTCATGAATAAACAGGTTCACCATGTAAAATACATATACAGCCAAAAAACATTTGTATTATCCAATGTCTTTAAAAACTTCTTACGACAGTCGGACTGCACCCTCCAGCTTGCGTCAATCTTCACTCCAGCCGCCATGCAAGCTTCAGCATAGCTTCTCATGTTGTCACAGAGAAAGTTTCTGATGCCTTTATTAATGCACACATCATAGACACAATTATCCAAGTAAATGCCTGGGTCCACTACCTTGTGGCAGCTGGCAAATGGTCCATTTGCCTTTGCCAATAGACCACAGTGCTTCTCCTCCCTGTATTTTTCCTGAAGTTCATCCGGACAAATGAGGCACTTCCCTTCACAGTCATCATGGCAGATGGGGTCACCATCAGAAACTTTCCAACTCTTGGCAAAATCCAGGACAGTGGAGATCTGCACTCCCTTGGGGTCAGAATACTCATCTTTCAGGTCACCATTGTAGTTTCCACAAAGGCCACCCAAGGACCCAAAATAGGTGCTGGGCACTGTGATGTACAGCATCATGTTCCAGTCATACTTGACTTCCAGGCCAAAGTCTGTTGTTATGAACACATTCCACCCTCTTTGTACCACTTTGATCTTTCCTCCAGATACTGTTACAGGTACATTTGTCACCTCACCATCCACCTGGAAAATATTTTACTTGTCAGAGTCATAATTAAGTAGTAATTGATCTTTACAACACAGTATTTTTTGTATTATCAGGATGGCAGAGAAAATCTCATTCTTCTGTGCATTTCTCTTACCTCTACCATACTCCTTTGCTTGCTTACAACGATGGTGTGATCATACACGGTGACAGAGACTGTCCTCACGTAGGCCACCTTATTGCTCCCTCTATGGTTATTCTTTGCCAGAATTTTGAAGGGGACTATGCCATTTTCAACCTTTATAGTGCTGCTTATGGTATAGGTGCAGGTGCCCTGGAAATCAAATCGCTTCCCATCGAATGTTTTGTAATGGGGATCTCCCACAGCCCAACATGTTGCTGAGTCAACAGGAACACAGATACCATTCCTGCACTGTTCTTTCTGACGGCACTTGACTGCTTCACAAGGATCTGCTGGAGGTAGGGGTGGAATAGGAGCTGAAAAATAGACATTGAGAACCATTAGGTTACCTTTTATTTTGAGAATTCATAAAGTAAGTATAATACCAAGCCAATCAGTACCTGTGTTGCACACTCCTGTTGTACTATATCCGTGCCTTATTTTCCCACCATAGACATAAACAGCCTGGGGCACATCACTGGAAATAGTTAAGGGGCCTTTGTTGGAATCAATTTGTTTGATACTCCATGTATACTTCTTTTCAGGAAAGTAGTTTAGCTTCAGTAGGTCAAAAATAGACCCTTTGCTTTCTGCCTCTGATACAATGACTGCATAGTTCACATAACCTTCTTGGGAATGAATTGTCCAAGATTTGGACATGCCAGATGTGGGAATGATGTTGGTTAAGTATTCATCATTGGGGTCATTAGAACTAGAATACATAACCATGATATTTTTGTTGCCTCGAATTATGGTTGGCAGTAATATATCAACATTCAGAAGCTCTCCAGCCCGAAGGTTCTTATGCTGAGTGACAAGTCCATAATTGACAGTTACAACTGTGTCATCCTCACTTGCAACGACATGGGCGGTATCCTTGACTTTTAACAAATGCATGACAGGGATCAGGTACTCATCAGAGAGTGACTCTACTGGAACCAGCTGCTCGTAGACGTGCTCGCAAGTGCCAACATAAGCCAAGCATTCATGCCCTGAAAGGACAGCAACAGGCAATTTGGACTGAATCCTGATTCCTGTTAAAGTCTTCTCACTCCGAAGCAGGTAAACTTCGAATGGAGCCAAGCTGATGATCATTTTCACGTTCTTCTGCAAGCGCTTGGTGCTTTTTAGCATCAGGTCTTCATATGGCAAGATGTCAATCGTGTTGGCCTCCTTGCCGTTAACAATGGCCACAATTTTCTGCATTGGACCATCATCTGGAGTGAAGGCTACGTGACGTCTTCCAAGTTGGCTGGTAGGTAAAATCACACTACTGTCTCCAGTAAATGGTTTGATATTTGAGGACACAACTGTGATATCAGCATCGGATGTGATAAGCACCGTTTTAGCTGAAGTTCCATCTTCACCAATCTCAGTCTTTTCCGGGAGCGTGACATACTTGGTAAAACCTTTACCTATCTTTACTGTCTCACTGTAGCGGAGACCTTTCACTTCCACCGTGACCGTAGCTGCAGATGAGTAAGCTGTAATGGTGAGTGTAGGCACGGCTTGACCATCATAGGCCACATGATTAGGCATAAAGGCAGTGATAAACTCCCGACCAATTGGACATCCATGGACTGCAACAATGACAAAAATACTACTGTTAGTACAAATTTACATTCAGCTGTCATATTATTTAGAATCATATATGAAGATAATACTATTAATACTGATAAAATTATTTTAATGATTGTTCAGTTAGTTATGTCTTATATTATCATTGATTACAAATCTCTATGATGAAGCTAAAAACATGCAAAAGGGCAAAAAAGTTTTGCAAACACTAAGAATACTGAACTGAGACAGATTTTAATGTAACTGTAATATGGTGGTTATCCATTGCAAATTTGATTTTTTTAATGTAAAAAATAAATAATTTATAAGTAATATTTAATAAATTATTTTTAATAACTGTCAACAGTCATTAAGGGAATATAGTTTCTTCACTGCACCCCTAGTTCACAAAACTGTATAATGTATTCAAAATATAAATGTCATACAATACAGAACATAATTGGCTTTTAAACATCAGCCCAGAAGTAACTGTAATATCAAAGTCATACTCATGAAAAATGTATGTCTATTCTGTTCATTATATGCCCATTCACAGCTTTTGTGGCTTAGGGAAAGAAAAGATCAAACACTACGTCCCTTCTGTTGGTGGACAAAAAGTCATAACTATAATTACTGCTGAATTATTTATATGTAAATAATACAAGTTGGATGTTTTTAACCAGACAAAGTTAAACTTTTAGCAGTTTACCTGATTTTGAAAATGATTTTGTTACCAGGATCTGCTCAAGAAGTGAAATAAAATTTTAAAAATACTGTGCAATGTTGATATAAATCTAATCTTATTCAAATGTTCTTAATTCATTTGAATTAATACAAATATTAACTAAGATGTTCTGGCAGTAACAGGTTCTTTACCGTATTAGCAGAATTAACTTATTTGATGCATAAAAACCTACCAGGAACTATCAAGATTCCAGCACAGATTAACAAGATGTGAGGTCCCATGTCTGCAAATACAGAAAGTGTTTTTGTCACAAGAAATAAAAGATTGTAATCATTGATGCAATATAATAATAATATCTGCACCTAATAATCCATTAAAATTCTTTCAGAGTCTGAATTTCACTGAACGAAGATTTTGCTTTAGCGTAAAAAGTGGTAGACATACCTGGATCTCCCGGATGGCTGATGTGCCAAGGTGATGAGAGGCTTAAATAGTACAGCAGATAGAAACCTCTGTTTGCACAGCCATATGTCAGAAACAGGATCTAAATATTTCAGGCTCCCTGTCCCACATTTCTTCTTAAGGGGATCACGTTGCCTTTGCAAAACGAGATGACAAAAGATGCTCAACTGACCGGTAAAATACATATGTATAAAAACAAATATGCATATTTAAATATAGAAGGCAAACCTTAAGCGCTTCTCTGAGTTCTGCATGAGCGGTGTGTATTTCTCTATGTCACTAGAGACAAAGCAAATACACATAGATTTGAGAAAGATTTACAAAGCCTATGCGTGAGTTGGAGAGGGATGTTGACACTGAAATATTTGCTTTCCCTCCCTGTGGCCTCAGGAGAAATTTAAATTTGGTGGAGGGAAGATTTGAGGGTTTCATGGAATTAACCTAGGACAGTGTCCATTTGTCTAAGAGCCTTCAGCATTTTTATGCAAGGAGTAATTGTTGGTGGCTATTAAGGACAGGAAAATATGGATTTATAACTAAAATTAAGAAAGGAAAAACCTAGAGCGGTATAAAACGTGGAAAATTAATAACACAGAGATAGAGCTGTGAACACTTTGAACCAGAGGAGAGTTTATAAAATTAGAATTAGAATTAGTTCATAGGAGACACTAAGGAAAGAGAAACTGATTTTTAACAAAAAACACTTCTTAAAATATATTTTTTTTAAAAAACAATTAACAATAAGGACCCTAATGTATGAGAGTACTACAGAGAGTAAAACCCTGAAATTGAATGATAAATAACTAAATAAAAATGTATACGTAAAAACACGAGAACCCTGAACTAGAGCAACACTAAAGAAAATGCATGTATTTTACTCAGATATTTATAATAAAACATCAAAGACAGTGAAATGAATATGAAAAGATATGTTATAAACCCTCAAGTCTTTAATTCCACGTAGTCTACTAGATAACCAGGAGTAATCGATCAATAGATAGATCTCCTAGTTATTAAGTAGACTAGATGGGATAAAAGACCTGAACACAAGAGACTTACAACAGAAGAAGATATTTTAAATGATATACACAAGGATATGATAGGATGTAATCATACTTTTTCATTGTTTTAAAGATTTCAATACCTTAAAAGACTATCTAATAAGAGTCTATCTAAGATTCCCTACAATTGTATTGTATGTATGTGAGTGGGTTGTATTTAAGCCTTACTTTTTTCCTGAAAAAGTTATAACATACTTTACTAGTTTACACAACATTCTCATTTTACTGACTAAATATATTTTTATTTTTTAAAGAAAGAAACAACTGTCCAAGGTACTGTTTGCACATACAGAACCAGGAACAGGTTTGTGAGCATTTTCTGTTTAAGTAGAAGCAATGTAACGAAGTTAATGAAAGTGGCCTTAAATACACAGAAACGATTTAGTAAGTTGACATTTGAATCCCTTGTTTATCTTTGTTCTCCAGAAAAAAAAAAAAACTGACTGGAACTTAAAGAAAAAAAGTATCTTTATTTACAACTTTTGTCAAGTGAAAGCATGTTTTACAATGTCTGCACCCACAAACAAACACAAAATTCAAAATAACACAATCCAAAGCAAAACACTAAAAACAATACAAAAGTAATAAAAACTGATAAGCAAAATATTTAACGTTTTAAGATTCTTCGGATTCAACACAACTCATTGCAATAGTTTCCAGGTTCGATTTTCTCTGTTTCATTACCACAACAATGATACAAATGATTACAAATAAAAGTCCCACCAGAATTATCAATACAATCCTGTGCCGGGAACCTGAAGTCTCGTCACAGATCTCTGGAAAAACAGCAAACATTCAGGTTTTTTTACATTGTTTAGAACCAGACTGACTATGCAGATGAATCATACTTTCAAAAGCCCACACATGTTCCATGTGTTATTTGCTGAAAGTGCTGGTTAGATCAGGCTCTTTTGAGTGTCAGAAGAGTGTGAAGCTTAAATAAGGATGAGCAATGTGAACTCAGGATTAGCTGGAGTGACAACAAAAGGTCCTTGCTATGGTGTGATGCAGCGTACAAACAGACTGGGACAACCTTGACATAACACGTTTGTTTAGCCATCATGTGTTGGAAAAGAACCTTGAGCTGTTAAAGACAAAGATATATGTACTGTATGCTTCATGCTAAGCTGTTTATAGTGCTTGAGATACGACGAAAAGGTGAAGCAAGGACAGCAAGTTCTACAGAAACCATACAAAATCTGATCTGGGACATTCTGCACCGAGTGATCAAGCCTGAAGGTCTACAGGTGTTAGCTGGAGCTTGCAAGGTCAAAAACATTCAGGTCTGGCCCTTAACCCCAAGTTGCTCTGAGGAGACTGTCCCTGTAATTACAGAAGTGGCTTTGGATAAAAATTTCTGCTCGTTCCCTTAAATATAATGCTATCCTATACATTACATTTATGGCAGACACAGTTTCTCTGGAGCAACTCGGGGATGAAGGGTCTTGATCAGAGATCCAATGGTGGAAGTGCTGGAGACAGAATATTTTTTTACAGCATTTAGCCCACACTCTTATGCAGAACAATTTCCATTTACTAATTACAGGAACAGACTTCCAACTTGTGGTCGAGGGTCTTGTATGAGGACCCAGTGGTGGTAGTGATGGTGTTATTACCACCAAAAAATGAGATCTGGGACATTTTGCCCTCAATGATGGAGGCTGGAGGGTCTACAGGTATAAGCTGGGGCTTGCAAGGTGGGACGGAGTATTTTTTGTATTACTTTTTAGATACTTGCATTAAATTAATTATTCATAAAGATGCCCCAATCATCTGTTAACGTTTTGAAAAATGAAAAAAAGGAATACTTTTTAAAAGTGATTTCAGTAGTTAAAGTGGGTTGCATGTCACGTACCATCTGCAATTCCGCCGTGGACCACTAGCACAGCTGGTTGAAAACCTCTGAAAATGTCTGAATTGTGATGGATCAATTATGTGATTAATTTCAACACCCCTAATGAACACATCATGGCACAATGCACTTTAACGTACATAGTTATTCCATAAGATGCTCATATACAATTCAGGAAGCATATTTCCTTTATATCTTTTATATTTTTATGCTTTATATTTTTTATGATTTTATGATTTAGGTCCGGTAATGTTTCTTTAACTTTTAAGATTGATAGTTTCTACTTTGCACAATCTTACTAAATGAATTAGGATACATTTCACTACATGTACTTGTATAAATATGTACTCTAAAATCTTGACTCTCTAATTTCCATTTTTGGGGGCTGTTACACTTTGTAATGATAGCATTCATTTCCTTACAAAATCAGGCCAAATAAAAGCTTTACTTGCATTGATTCAATAGTGTCTTTATAAGGAAAAGATGAAAAAAAGCTGAACTAGAAAAGCTGGTTGCTACTGTTAGAGGTAGTTGTTCGTCCAGGAGTAGCAACCAGCCAAGACAGGTGCTTGGATGGAAGATCATCTGGAAAAGCCAATTGCTTGTGTTGGACCCACAACACCTCTAAAAATAGTAACCAGCTTTCCTAGTCCTGGCCTTAGCTTCAGATGGATTATCTAGTCTAAAGTGCAGCTGGTATGGCTCATGCAAGGGGCAAAAATTAATTAAGGTTTGTGGCAGATGGCCCTAGTAAATTGATTACTTATGTAATGTGTGCTTCATGCTAAGCAGTTTTTAACACTTGAGAAAAGATGAAAAGGTATAGCAAGGCAAGGAAGTTCCCCTGAAACCACCAAAAATGAAATTGGGCAAATTGGGGGCACTCAAAGTCTGAGGTCTGCAGGTGTTAAGTGGGGCTTGCAAGCCAAATAATTATGGCTATCAGAGGATTGCACATACTGTATAACTTGAGAACAGCAGATTTTTGCATGAACTGTGACTTTATTAGGGACACTTGCTTTGTAGTTGCACTTTATTGGCTTGCTGTTAGCAGTAGTTGACTGAATGGGAAGCCAAGTAGAAAAGTTGGTTGCGGCTGCTGGATCCACCAACACCTCTAATAACATCAATCAGCTCTTCTTGTTGGCCTCCCATCTTGTTGTCTAAAGTGCATTTGGTATAGCTCCTGCAAGAGAATAAAGAACGATGGCAGATGTTAGTCTAAAGCTAAACTATAATTCTACTCACTTTGACAGTCGTCTAGATGGCGCACCACCATCGATCGAACAAAAGTCTGGTCGATGACATCTAGCTTCATTTTCATTGTGATTTTCTCTGTGGTGTTCAGCCTCAAGTACATGGAACTTGACACAATATAGCGCCCCCTGTCATCCAACTGCACCACAGAGCCTGTCTCACTAATGGTTTCACCAGATGAGTCATGCCATAGGACCTCCGGCTGGGGAAAACCATTGGAAAATATGAAAGTGATGTTCACGCCATCACATGTAGGCTGCAGCAACTGTAGAGGCTCATCAAAAAGTGCTGAAAAGAGAGGAGATGATGTGTTATCAATTTATACACTGATTCACACTAAGAAATTAAGATACAAGAATGATCCTTTAAAAGGTACAAATACTTCTTCACTCCAGCTGATTTTGTACTTTAAACATTTTTAAAAGGTTTGCTCCTTGGGAACAATCTCTGTACCTTACAGAGTACTTTTCTGGCAAATGTAGCTTTGGGTACAGAAATGATACTCATTTCTAGACACAAAAGACCCACTGGACTCCTTGATCTCTAGGCCTGACGCTTGGGTTGATTCTCAATACTAAATACTCAGTCCACGTCTGTATTACTCAAAATAATAGCTAAGTACAGAAACCAAGTAATCAAGTACTACACACTTCTATACACTTCTAAGTTTATGGACATGAATAGATCAGGTCAACATGCTAGCAGAGAGCACCAAACAACATACTGAGCATATAGAGATACAGAGATGACGAGTGCAGAACACGAAAGAAGAACTATTTGGACATTTAGTTGGTGTTCTCCACAGAACATTGTCGTTCTCACCAGCCAATATGAGCGTTATTTTCCTGTTAGTATTATCCTGCTCATTGGTAATATGACAGGTGTACTCCCCTTTGTCTTCCGACCGGATGTTGGTCAACAACAGTGATGCATTTCCCATTGGCAACTTCTCAACAAACAAATGTGTCCGTCCTCTGTAGGTCCGTCCCTGTTTCTCCAGCTGGTCTTTGCCCAGGTAAAAGCTGTGGACCACCGTGTATCCGTACTGCCAGTTGACAATCAGGTTGTGGAGATTCAGTTGTTCACTGGTGTCAAAAAAACAGTCCAAGGTGACATTACCCCCTGGTGCAGCAACAGAAGGTGTTGTGGAAGAAAGATGAGGCTGCTCCAGATTATTTACTGTTGCAAGATGGTAAAACAAACATGACATTAAAAAAAGCTGTATGGAACAGGTGCTTAAATTAGGAAATGCATCATACTATGTCCCAAAACTGAGGTGTTTTGCAATAAAATACAAAAGCCACTTCATGAATGTAAAACTCACCAAGTGAAATGCAGAACCTACAATAAAAATGCAAAAACTACAACATAAATCCATGTTATGTCCTTTTGCATTTGTATTAAGGCTTTAGTATTCATTTTGTAACTTTCTGCATTTTCGTTGTGACTTTTGGTATTTCTGTTGTGGCTTTTGCATTTGTGCTGTGTAACAGTCTAATTTGTTGTCCGTTGTAAGTTGTACACCACAAAGTGTGTAGATAACAAATCAAAATGACAATTCATACGTGCAGTTCCTTTTGGGCAGGGTGATTTCCTCAAAAATAACATGTGAAATTTAGTTTTGTGTAATGCTTTGAAAAATATTACCTTGGTTAGATATTACGATCCAAAAAAAAGTGATTCTCAAATTCATCTTGTAACATCTTGTTTCCTGTGAAGTAATGATTATCATTACCTTGTCATCCTTCAAGATTCTTTTCATTTAATCTTGAATGAAATCAAAATTAATTGTACAAACACCATGTACATTTGTTTACATGCAGAAAAATGGGAAGCAACATTTACTTGAATAGAAAGTAACTGAACTTAACCTGTAAGTTCACAGCATCATCTGAATGGACAACCTTTCAAAAGTTTTGGAGTCAGTTGATCATAATTCATGCTTTCTAAAGAAGTTAAGGAGGAGCATTTACCTTAACCTCATGATAATATCAATATACACTTACATACCAGATTTTCATGGTTTTCAACCTTGAGACTTACAAGTAGTATTAATGTGTTACATGGAACAATTTTCCTTCACTTTTGCATAAAACCAGTGTTACCCAATGGTCCATTTCGTTGCAGTGAATAATATTTCACAAACTCACATATATATCAAAAATAAAATGATCACAGGTAACAACTAAGTTTATACTGGCCACTTTTTCTGTAATCAGAGACATTTAAGTTGAGTTTAAGTTGATTTAAGTTTTGTAAACCTGTACTTAGTCTAATATAATTTCATGTTGGCAGCCAGGCACACATGGGAGGATCTGAAATACCACAAAATGCGCACAATGATGTGCTGATGGAAATTGGGATGCAAGCCAGCCAACATTATCAAACATTTAGTCAAATTATTTTTTACAATATTAAAATAAATGATGCAATGCAATAAAAATACATTTTCAATGATAGTTCTTTCCCATCTTCACAGTCACAGAAAAGTGTTTGGCAGTGGCAAACACTCTGGCATGTTTTTTGCTTCAGTTTGCAGAAAAGGGCGTCAGTTGAGAACATCATGCAGAGCAAAAAAAAGAAAAGGAAAAAAAAAGCATGTGTGAAATGGCCTAGTTTTGTTTTGCTTTTTACCAGGTGTATTGCCTGTAGTTTCTCAGTTTCAGCTATGTTTCCAGAGAGTAACCTTTCTCAGGGTGTTTTCACATATAGTCCTCTTTAAAGGAACTAAACTCAGTCCTCTAGAAGTGGTCCAAAAAGTGGACCAACAGAAACGGAACTCAATTCTTTTTATGTTCACACAGAGTTCATTTGAAAGGGGACTTAAACCAAACGAACCAAAGCTGACGAAGCGAACCCGGAGCGCTTTGTGTTTATAATGCGAGAGTTAACCAAACCGTGCCACGGACTTAAAGCGAACCAGACTGAGACCACCTCCCCATGTGGTCTCAGTTTGGTTCACTTCAGAGGGGTCTGAGTTCGTTTGGTGTGTTCACATATACGCAAAAAATGTTGACTAATTGATCTGAGTTCACTTTAAGGGCTGAAACGGACCAAGTGTGAAAACATCCTTAAAGGGATCATTCACCACAAAAATAAAAACCACAAATTAGTCCACTCATAGTTTCATTGTTGACTAAAACTCAACATGACTGCTGCTTTTAAGAACATTATTTACAAGAAGCCTTGCTGTAATTTAATTATTTTTAATACAGCCATTTTCTTCACTTTTATTCTCACAGTGAGCGAGAAGTGAGCTGTATGTGAAATCTACCAGTCAAATATGCATATAGGTGGTATTTTTCATATGTTTGCATTTCATGCAAACATTTAAGCATTGGTGAGCCAATATTTGCATATATTTTGCTTGTAAAAGTTAACTGTTAAAAAGTTAATCTGTCAGCATAATGGCTTGAATGCATGGGCAGACATGCACATGAAGTTACATGCTTTTGTAGTTTTCATCAGCAGGTTTGGGATTTAATAGGATCGGATATGGTTACGGAATCTGGTCCTACCACGGCCAGTCACTTGAGAAAAGTCCTGGAGTACTCATGGGTTGCTGGATCAGTGGCTCACTTAGAATTTTGGGCATAACGTATTCTAATATTTTTCGAGAGAGAGAGAGAGAGGGAGAGGGAGAGAGGGAGAGAGAGAGAAAAATGCAAACTAATGTTAATGCTTATGCAGAGTTTAGGAAAGTTTCAACTCAGTTATGGCACCACAATCAGACTACCAAACTAGTTAAAACTCTTCAGAAGCATCAATTCAACAAACTCCGGCAATGTATCTTGTGGATCCATTAGAAATGGACTTGTATAACACATCTGTTGGTGGTACTATTATTATTATTTTTTTATTATTATTACATTTATGATGAGAAATTTTAAAAAATCTAATCAAAGTAATCAAAAGTTCAAAAATAACAAGTTTTTAGAAATCTAAATTTGGAATTGTTAGGGTATGTTAATCATCTTTGAATACTAAAAGTTTTTTAAAAGTAAAAACATAAATATACAGTTAAACATATATACTTTGACATTTACTAAAACCGCATCCCCAGGTGATAAGAATAAAACGTTGGTCATCATCGAAATCAAAAGAAAACAGAGAAGAGCAGAAATGAAAAGAGCATCTCCACCGTAGTTTTACTTATATTTCGTTTATAAACTCAGTCTGGGACAAAACAGTTCAGTACTCACAGTATGTTTTCGTTTTTCTTGCGGTTTCTTTCTGAATCCATAAAGTAGCACGTGACCAGCATCAAATAAACTTCGTCACGTCGTGCTCTTGCTCGCAGTCACTTTATTATTACTAGTTAGCTTTACTAGCTATGTTTCATGCGTAATGAAAATGATTTAACAGTGTTAAGATACTTACAGTCGTGTATTACTTGAGAACCGCTCCTGGTTTGGGGGATTTCGCGATGCTCTTAGCCACGTCTTTTTCACTAGTGACGAATCGCCTCTTTGAAGTGAACGAGCGGAGGCTTGTTTTTACCTCTCTCTTTGTTTTTTGAGGGAGAGGTAAATAGTTAAAAGTTAAATGTGACTCTGCATGGCAAAACCAGCCGCTTGTCGCAAATTTTCAAAATTGAGTTATGTTTTCGTGAAATCAACCTTCAAAACGATGCCTATATCGAATGAATCGGACGTCATATGACTGAGACATCAACATTCGAAGGAGTCGGGTTTCTCCTGTCACGCCAAGTGAGAAACAGAGAAATCTGCCTTTGAAGTTGACTATCACAGACGCTTGCTGTGGTCCCGACTACGTTTGTATTTACGGTAGCCTACGCTGCATTCACAGCCACACGAATAGCCCACCTGCGTTAGGTTAACTGAACTCGGGAGACGAAGATGGATTCCGGAGAAATATCTTCACGCTAGTCAACGAGTGGATTTACCGTTAACACTGAAGTAGAGCGGTCAAAACAGAAACTTTTAACATTCTGCTGGAATTGAATTCCTCACCTCAAGAAAGTCACGTTGTTAGGATGAAAAGGGTGAGCTCCGAGCCATAAGAGCCGGAATCACCTTTTCCCCAGTTATTAATGTAATCCTTAGGCGCTGTTTTAAACGGCTGTTTTTAAAGTTTCAACAACTCCGATGATTTAATACTTGTGGATTTTTTAAGAATAAAGGGGAAACGACAGTGATCTCTCCTATGCATGAGAGGACAGAAAGAGAATGGATGGGGGATTTCCGAACGAGGGTATTTCCATACAAGACCAACCCTGATGAAACGTTGAATCGGATGAAAGTGAAAAAAAGTGAAAGTGATTATTTGTCACTGTGAACACACCAGACAGTGCACCACAACGAAATGTGACCTGTGCATTTGGCCCGACCGTGGGGGGGCGGTGGGCGGTGGGCGGAGGCAGCGCTTGGGGACGATGCCTTGCTCGTGAGTACCTCAGTGGTAACTTTACCGGCCCTGGATTCCAACCTTCTGATCACGGGGCGAACACTCTACCGTTGAGCCACCGACTGCCCCCAACATCTGATCATTAATAACAATATCTTATGATAATAATACACGTTTTGCATGTGTATTAATATTCAAATGCCTTGTATATTCTTTCATAGCGCGCACATTTTCTAGCAGCGTCCCTGTTAAATACTTTTCTCTCAAATTGACAATGTCTTATAAAACGGCCTTTTGGTAAAGTTGGTATAGCAACAGCTCTTTAGTAACCAGTTTAAAAATACCAGTTGAACTTTTTAAACCACAGCTGAGCGAGACCATTTTAGTGAGCAGTTTTGTACCAGACCTAGTTTTGTTTCGCTTTTTACCAGGTGTTTGCCTGTGGTTTTCTCTCAAACCACAGACGACCTTTTTATTCTCTATACTGAAAATAATATTTTCAATTCTTCTAACACAACATATATAAAAACATATAAAAAGATGTTTTATAGTGACTAAAGCTCAGAGTCTACAAAGAATGCATTCTGACATCTGATCTGGTCCCATGCCATATTTATTTTAATTTTTGTCTTAAGAAAGTTAAGGTATTTCGTATATAATGCAATGGTAGAATTGATCCTGCTCTTACATAGAAATAAATAGTAACCCTGATTCATTCATTCATTCATTCATTCATTCATTCATTATCCGCTTAATCTCTTTTGGGGTCACGGGACAGCAACATTGGTGAATGACAAAATCTTGGTGAAAAAGAGGTTTTAGCAACATAACTCTTCTTCAGAATGGTTGGTAAACGAAGCCCAGTAGTGGTGTAGCTCCCTCTTATTGGTTTAAACATGATTATTTTATGCTTACACCAGAATTTAAGATATGCTACTTTTAAGGTAAGGGTTATTTATGAGCTAATTATGAGCATTCAATATTGAAAACAACAGCCACGTCCAGACAAATACAAAACTGCACTTTGCAAATAAAACAGGCATGGTCAGTCCAAACCTTAACCAAACATTAAATCTAAAACGATGTCCTGTGAATTTGTAAGGCTGTATGTTGCAAGCTTGGGCTGAGCAATAACTCTGGGCAATAACAGCTGTAACATCAGCCCTTTCCCTTATCTCTTCAAGTTTCACTTTCTGGTGGGAATTACAGAGGTGTGGGAACGCTATAGTTATCTGTAACTAATGTCTCTGGGAATGTTTAAAATGTCATGAAAAAGATTAAAAAGTTGAGTTTAGCTTTGCTATTTCCCAATAAAACCAAGTAAATAGACCACATAACAAGGGCTAAAATAGATTCCTGAATTTATTGACAACTGTTTTACTCACACGCTCAAACTTCTTGTTTACTGGTCCTGATGTGAGTTGGATGTAGGAAATGGGGGAAAAAAACTTAAGAGAGTATCTTCATGAATCCAGTCAGCATTCCTGCATTCAAACTAGCAGAAAGCTACTTTGAAAAGTTAATAAAAGGCCACTACAAAAGGGGAAGTCACGGCTGTAGTCTAACAGGTTGGGTGAGAGGCTGAAGAAACAACCAATTCATATGGGCAAAGCCAGAACATACTGTATATGCTCACTCCTCTTGTCAACTGTGTGGCCATTACTATAACATCAAAATAGTCTGTGTGTGTGTGTGTGTAGTAGGATGCTAATCCACAGTCACATCATAAACCTAGTTTTATCTAAGTCCAAGCTTCTTCTTCTCTTTCTGTTTCTTACGTACAACCTCCAGGTTTCGGTCTTTCCATGTGCTTTTTCGTAGTTTGATGGGTCTGCTGCCCACATATTTCCCTAGAAAGGAAAAACAATAAAAAGATGTTAATAAGCGATAATATGTGAGATTTAAAAATCACAATTTGTTATAAATACAGTAAAATAAAACTAAATAGTGACACTGATTTTGCTTCTCAAAACAAGACCCATTATTTTTTTTTTTGTTTTTAAGTGTGCTCATTCTCTTAATTTTTAATACCTCATATAATAAAAACCCAAAACTATTCCACATCGTCTCTAGTGCTTTGAGGAGATTTGAATCAAAACACAGAATGAACAATTGTTACACCACCTAATGGTCAGTACTTCACAAAAAATATGCAGTAACTGCATTTTGCCCATTTCTAACCCTAAAGACCCATAATAACAGGTGTATATGAGTAGGGCAGCAATAACTAACGTGTATAAACAATTATAACTGATTATTAAAATGGCTGCCAGCTAATTTATGGCTAATCAAAACTAGATGTGATGGGAAAGCATGCAGAAATGATGCTCATCACAAGATCCTTTTGTAAATAAAATGATCATGTTATGTGATTTAACATTACCAAAGTGACTCTCTGCCAAACTAAGCTCATGTCATTATATCCAAAGCTTTGATTAATTAGGCAACCCCGTGACAGACACAGAGACAAAACATAATGTTTAAAATTAAACTGCTTCTTTTATGCATTTCCTTTTCTTTGTGCATTTTAAAACAGCCAATTAATCGATTAACCACAGACAAAAACTGACTAATCAATCATTAAAATAAACTTCAACTGTTAGTTTTAACAGTCAGCAGAAGGGTCTTTTCTCACCATTCACCTCCCTCATGGCCCGGACGTAGTCGTTGGGGTCTTTGAAGCTGACAAAGCCATAGCCTTTGGTCTTGCCCGTCCTTTTATCCCGCACCACTTTGGCTTTGAGGAAGGAGGGATAGCGGCTAAAGGCTCTCGCCAGGATGTCGTCATTTACCTCATTGCCCAGATCTCCACAGAATATCCTGAAGTCGTCTGCACACACAAGCAGCCGAGAAGGAAAAAAAAAGATCAGTTAGAAACTAAAGCCCATTTCTGTATCTGGAGGTTTTTGATAGGGGTGTACTGATATGTCGATTTTCACTGATTCAATGATCACTTTGATCTAAAATGAAAATATTGATCAGATATTATACATTTTGTAATCTCCCTTTATAGTAAACAGACAGTCTGTTTTTATTATAAGAGAAGATTTAAATGTCTGATTGAGCTCAGGAATAAAAATATATCAAGTGATATCAAGTGGTCTTTTTTCTTGATCTGATATAAATGGATGTGATTGTATGATATTTGTTTCATATCGATTGCTGGCATCCGATTTAAATCGAAATGAAATGCGTAGCAGACTTTGTGACCAGGCCAGATGTACAAAGGCTTCTGCGTGTGTTCTAGACATTAAATCATCGCTATTACCACCTTAAAACATGACATATGTACAAACCAACCGGAAGTGCAATTTGCCTTTTATTTTGCTGCCTAAGGGCTACTTGTGCTTGTTTCACTCAAGCATATGCATTCATGGGAAGGTCAGATGAAATGTGGGAGATCCATGCAAACAAATGGGTGGAGAAGCGTTAACTGCAATTGATTAGATATTCCATCATATATACCAAAACTGCGGTTGACAGCTCTAGTCTGTTTTGCGCTTAAACTTTTAACCCTACCCTTAAACCAACCCCAAGTACCTGTGTCCCATTCAGATAAACTGGTGTCCTCCCACGTCGTTCCGGCCGCTGTTCGAATGCACTTCCTCACTTTCTCTTGCTTCCCTTTCTTCTTGTCTTCTGTAGTAGTATCTACTGGCTGATAAACCACAAAAAACAGAAGCCGATTTCTAATAAACATAAGAAGCATTTACAAGGCCAGTCTCTCTAGAGAACATTAGTGCCTGGTTTCAAGGATACAAGACTGAAGTCACAACCTTCAAACTTTCTTGGTTCACAGCCAGGAATCTGAGCTAACTTGACTTAATATTTGAGCTTAATATTAATACCCTCAAATAATATTTGCAGTATTCCTCTGCTGACCCTAAGTTCATATTTGCAGTAGTCATCTGATAAAATACATACAGAACACCTACACAGGTGTGCTCAGTGTATTTTTAACACTGCTTGTGTTTGAACATAGTCCAAACACAGGACCAACTCCCTAACCATTACACTACCAAGTGCACTGAGTTTTAACATATACTTTATTAATTATTTTACTTATAAAGGTGAACTACACTATCATTGCCTTTATGGTAAAAGTAAATCTTAAATTTTAAATGAAAAGTAAATTTAGGTTACTTGTTTGGAATTCCTGAAAATATTTTCCTTTAAAAACCAGGTGGTAACCGGTTCTTATGTTTGAGTCGACAAATTTGACATCTTCACTGCTTTAAAATAGAAACTCAGAGGTTTTCTGTCCTTCTCTGTATATTTAAAACAGCAAAAGTATGTCTTTCCCAATCACTCGATTAATCAATGCATTTGATCAAATACTTTATTTTAAATAATACTCATTAGCTGCAGCCCTACAAAAAAAAAAAAAACAGTAGTACCTCAGGATGAACGGGCTCAGGTTCTGGCATACTGGGCCCGATGATGGTATCGTCCTGGGCGCTGTCCTTCTTGGACTCCAGGAGCCCTGCTGCGATCACTGCTGCCTGCTGTTCTGCCACAGAGGCTGCCAGCTCCTCCTGGAACAGTGGGCATCACAACCAGCATGAAGAGACTTGTGCAGTGTAGATTTAACTTCCCAAAAAACAAATTACTGACCCCATAACTGGTCGGGATTCAGAATTTTGGACAGAGCCGTGTTTGTGTGCCTGGTCATTAAAGACTTAAAATAGACATCAAATATTACATTTTATACCCTTTGAAAATTTTGTATTCAATATCTTTGTGAGTCTTTAAGCACTAGTCAGAGCAACACAGCTACCTGGATGAGTGTAAATAAAAAGTCACAGAGATCTGAAGTCTGTTTCTATACCTGGCCAACTCAGGTTAAATATTAGGTTTCACTAAATATAGATTATATAGAAATTAATTAAATTAATAGAATTTAATTAAATTTCTAACCAGTGGCATTGGTGAGGGTCTTATTTAGAATGATACTCCAGTTTGGTCTGCCACTCAAAATTAGCCTGAAATGAAGTTTACTTGCATTTTGAAAAATACTACATGCACTGTTTACTCTTGGCCGAGCAACTTACAGGATGTAAGTGTTTTTTAAGGCAGGATGTTGGAGAAACACTGCCGAGTTTTATTGTGAAAGAGTGCTTTAAAAACAAACCAAAGTTTTCTCAGAATTTAGGCTCGTGACATGACAGTGTGATGGAAGGGATATTCATGTAGATCACAAAGTGGTGACTTCAGACAGAGAGTTTGCTGCATCAGAATGATACACTTATTGTATTGGCATATTATTATATTACCAATACTGATAACCATAAAAATGTATATCAGTGATGATTATCAGTCAACCCCAGATAGTTTGAGAAACACTGTCATGTACTGTTGTTATTAAGCCACATCTCAAGATCCCAAAGGAACACAGTAATATTTAGACTGTAAGACAGTAGGAAATAGGCTAAATGCAATGCATAAGGGTGCCACTTGGTTGCAGCAGGAAAGGCTAGTCATACCATAGCTGGCAGAACTGGAAATCCAGTGAAGATTTTTTGAAAATCTTTAGGAATTCATTCAAAGTCACAAACCTTTGTCATTCTCTTTTATATCATCACACATATTTATTTTTCAGATTCGTTCTAAGCAAGAACAGAATCTATAGAACAGAATCTCTCAAACATTTTATTATATACCTGTTTGTGCAAAACATTATATTATTGACTTTTCTTCAGTTCTAGGGTATAGAATAATATTATACAAATGTAAAACAAAAAAATGTAGGAAAATGTTAGTGAATGAGGCCCAATCTTTGCTTTAAATAAAATAGTTTCATATAAAGTGTCGCTATAGTATGTGTGTATATGCGTCTGACTGGATTAGACTGGATCAATACTATGAACTTATTGATCACTGATGTACTGATGTAGATGCAGACGTTACACCCTTTACCATTCGTGCTTGTCTCTGTGCCCTGAGGTCTGGCCTTTTCGGGGCAGGCGGAGCTGCATAAACAGTGGGGGCTGCCTGGATGATGCTGGGGGTCACCTTCTGGGGAGGCTGAGACACCGGCTGCGGTGGCGCCGTGACAATTGGGTTCATTGGCTCGACCTGCTGAGGGACAAAAATTCAAACTACAAACTGTGATATATCTGAATCAGAATCAAGTTTATTGTCTAGTATGTCATCACATATAAGTAATTTCCTTTGGTGGTTGATGCTTAGATAATAAAAGTAAAAAAAAGTTAACCTTATATACTAATATAAATAGATAGAGAAACATGGATCTAACAGTATAATAAAGAGAAAACAGTTCTGGGTTCCTTTCTAGCAACAACAAAAAACTGACAGCTGATGGTTGTTAGTATCTGATAAAATATTTACCGGCGCCACAGGGTTCATGGGCCCCATTGGGGGGCCGATGGGGCCCATGTGGTGTTGAGGGGGACCCGGCATGGGTGGGGCCATCATCATGGGCGGGGGTGGAGGAGGATGGGGCAGTGGAGGAGCCATCATGCCCTGCGGAGGCGGGCCACGCATCACCGGCATTCTCTGACCTGCTGTTTCAGGGGGAACAAGAGGTGGGAAAAACTCATAGGGTCTCATCAATGAGTATTTCCTTAAATTTCTTCTTAGGAAAGTTCCTAAGTAAAGTCAACACTGAATTTATCTAGTGTTATTAAACTGCTACATTATTTTCTAGTTTATCCATAAAATGTACTAATTATAGTATATTTAGGAACATATTTTTCAATATATTTTTCTATGCATTTTTAAGGTTTCTTTAACTCTAAAATGTTAAGGCGTTTCTTAAGAAAATAGTGCAGCACCACATTGCAAAAAAAAAAAAAAAAATACTAGCAGTTCTGCAATACGTAGTGTGTATTTATTTAAAATAAACAAAATAATTAAAAAATATTAAGTGATCATGTTAATGATAATTTAATAGTAATAAATAGTAATAGTAATAAGTATAATATTGTTATATATTGCAGAATTGAGGAAGGTCAAACATTTTCCCCAAACACGCAATAAAATTGTGCACCAGTTCTCTTTGGCGTTCTTAGATTGTGTTCCTAAGTACAAATCTGAAATTATATTTTTTTAAAAAACAATAAACAAATGCCAGAATCATTGTGAACACTTCTGTTTTTTTGTTGTTTTTTTAATCTACTCAAGAGAGGCCGATTAATGAGGCCCATTGTTGGGAAGCTTCCCAATATATCAGAGGCTAAAATATCTCAATATACCATTTTTGATTTTTTTAAGTAGGGACAGCTGCAATGGGCTGTAGATAAAATATTTTTTATTCAACTTCTTGAAGATCAGCCATAAATAGCAGCACTACTCTAAGTCAAAGTCAAATAAAATGGATCTTTTTATGCAGTGAGCTCAGCATAAACATGCCATAACCAAGTTATAAATCCCATTTACAGAGCCCGTGGCCCAGTTACCTGGTCTCTGAAGGACGTGTGGAACAAAAGCAGGTCGCATCATCGGCGGAGGCCTAACTGCAGCTACTGCAGAGGAAGAAGAACAGGCAAAGAAAGTCTATTTTTGCAGCACATAATCTCACGGGTCATTCAATGTTGTCTACGGAGCAAAGTCAACCAGAGGTGTTGGTAGCTTTATGTCCATGAGGGGGGCACTTTAAACATTTTCTTAGGTAAGAACAGATTCTACAAATGGTGAAGATCACTCATGCTAATTGTATTGCATGCCGGTTTGGGCAAAACAAAGAGCATAAATGGGTGCACTGAATAAGATCACTTCTAGAAGCAATGGGAATACAGTTTAAGCATTAACACAGTTTAAAGGTAGGGGAAGTTTTTTGTAAAGTTTCTAAAACTGGTTCCAGCAGAGGACCGATTTCACCCTTCAACAAACATTTCAGACACATATTTGCAGAGGATTTGTCCATCGCTACTGAGATAACAGAGCAAACTTTCCATTACCTGGACCAACAAATGCAGGAGGTGGAGGACCAACCAATGTGGCAGCTCTTGCCTCCAGGCTCTGCTGAACCTTAAAAAGAAAAGGAATATCTTGTTTTGGGATGACTATCATTCAGAAATTGCATGTAAATGCAAGTGGCAGGAATGAATTAATCACTCTTCATGGTTCAACATCTTTAAATGCATTCAAATGCAAAATTTTAGTTTTGAGAGGAAGTTGGTAGTGTAATGCTAAGGGAGTTGGCCACATGATTAGAAGGTTGTCAGTTCAAGTCCCAGACCGGTAAAGGTAGCGCTAAGGTACTTATGAGCAAGGTACCGTCCCCAGTCACTGCTCCCCAGGTGCTGCCAACTGCTCATTTATGGATGGGTCAAATGCAGAGGTCACATTTCGTTGTTGTGCACTGTGCTCACAATGACAATAATTACACAACGCACAATTGTACAACTAGGGAGTACGGAAGAGGCTAACAGCAGTGTTTCCATCGAAAATATCAATAAATGTTAATGTGGTTTAAGTCAGCCAGTAGTATAATAAAATATAATATTTAAAATCACGATGACACATGATGTCTGGGTAAAATACCCGCTGGTAGGTGTTGGTGCCAATGATGGGTCGGACGATGGGCACAGCAGGTACAGCCAACGCCACTGGCAGAGCCTCAACCACTGTTGGGCCCCCAGCAGACACAGCCACGGGACCTCCCAAAATCTCCTGCTCAAACCTACAGTGGCAAAAACACTTTGAGCAAAAACCATTCCAAAACACAGCACCTTAAATCCATGAATGTTAATACCACACATCTACTGTTTATGTGATTAATACCATCACTATAACACTGCACACCAGATTCTCACATAATATTTTCACATATACTGCTGAGAAAAGAGGTAAAAATTAAATATAAGTCACTCACAGCGCCATCTCTGCCTCCATCTCCTTGAGGCGCTCTTCTCCCGATTTGAGCGCCATAATGGCAGAGTCCTGTTAAGGACAAGAAGATTGAGAATTATCACTCTTATCTTGATGCATCAATTAGTGGATCAATTGTGATACTGATACTTTGTGTTTTTATCTACATGTGAGAAAAATGACCGGGAAATTTTAACTGTAACTTCACTGCGAAAAAATGAGCAAAAACTGCAAAGAAATGGCAATAATTGAGTAAATGAGAGTGCAGTGACACAAGTTAGACAAACTTAAGCAAACAAACAATACTGCAATTTTTTGCCACTTGAGGCAAAAAGATAACTAACACATTTCTAATTTTTCTCATGACTAATAATCAAGAAAATACTATTTTAAAAGAGCATCATCAAGGCATCATTTCAAGTATCAATTTCAGAAAGTAAGGGTCACCCTCCAAATAAGTATTTCATGGTTTCATTTAAAGGTTTTATTGCTCCTCTATGAAATTAACCTAATCCCAAAAGGACTCAAAATAGTGCTATATAAACTATTCAGACTGCAAAATTTTAAATTTTAGTGTTTTTATGTCGTGCAGTTATACTAGATAGGCAATTTAATTCATTTAATTAGTTAAAAATAAATTATAATAAAACTGTCAACAGCAGACGTAAGCTTGTTTGTCGGTCGAGCTATAGCAATATATATATGTATATATATGTAAAACTGTAAAATAAACGCTGAAATAAGAAAACTGTAAACATAAAAAGCCGGATTCGTCACGCTCGAGCACCGCCATGTTTACGTAGAGTTAGCAGCCATGCTAGGATAAACAAGCATGCTGCTAATTCAACAGCGAGCATATAATTATCAGCCGGTAATAAGTCTCGATTGTGAACTTGTAAGCTATTGTATAAATGGTGCCAAATACCTTTAAAGTTATATACGAATAATAAAACGGAATTCCGATGTGCGGTTGTTCACTTTGAGCCTTTCTCACGTCTTATCCGCCGCTTCTTTTTCTTCTTCTGTGGAGATAAAGTCGACTCGAGCGAACAGCGACACCGACAGGCGAGTTGAAGAAACGGCGATTCTTTCTTTCTCACAAACTGCAAGTGCAAATTCAAAACTCTCTCTCGCTCATGAGAAATTCATGAAAACCATTAATTTATAGTTTATTTAATGTTGTACTTTAAGTTGAGTCCTATGGGGTTTACAAGAAAGCTATGCTGTATGTATGTGTGTGTGTGTGTGTGTGCATATATATATATACACATACACATACAGTACTGTGCAAAAGTTGCAAAAGGTGTGAAAAAATGCTGTAAACATTCTTCACGATAGGACAGAAAG
>JAVGVS010000004.1:4622283-4713822 GCA_032718565.1 Distichodus sexfasciatus
TATTTATATATATATATATGTATGTATGTATGTCATTTTGTAATTAAAATGTTCACCTATGTCGAATACCTCTCTATGTCTCTCTGTCTCCATGTCTCTCTTTATTTAGATTAGGCATTGTGTCATCAGGTCACATGGTTTAGGAGCGTAATGGATTTATATGCATTTTTATAGTATTTTTCATATTTAAAAAAGTATGAAAGATAATTTAGAAAAATCAAGCCTTGTGCCATATGTAGGACAGTAGTCTCTATGCTGTACAATTGGTTTGATGTCATCAGGTCACATGGTTTAGGAGCGTAATGGATTTGTATTTTGAATGTTAAATGAATGTTGAATATCAAACTAACTTATCATCCGTCCATTTTTGTAACAGAATTATTTGAGTTATTGGAACAATGGTTTCAGCTCTACTTTACCGCAGTGCCACTTCCCATGCATAACGAATTTACACGCATTTACAGATCGGCTCCATAGAACGGCCCAATGCCACCGATACCCGATCCAGCTGTTTGAGCCGTTATCGGACCGATACTGATCCACATATCGGATCGACTACATCTCTAATTGCAACCCCCCCCCAACAAAATCTAAATTTCACTTGTGTCCTCTTATTAGAATGAATCGTTCTGACTTTTACCGGAATTTGCAGACAATCTTTTGAATGTGGCTCAGACACAGACAACAGACTTCTCAACAGATTTTAATATTTTATGAGTATTGCTCAAAATGTGGTCAGTTTGGCCACAATGGTTTTTTATTACAGTATAACACAACAGTATATTTCAGTAAAGACTGATTTTTTTGACCAAATAATAACTGAATTAGAACATTCTGAATACTCAACTAACTGATGCTGCCGCTTGATAATTCAGAGGTAATATTTTACCCCATTTCAACAGAGAATTCCTTAATCTCATCCTCAAATTCATCTATTATATCCTGTTCCAACAAAGTTACTCAAAGAGAGGTTTCAAGTAAAACTTAGACCTCAGCTAGCAGGCAGTAATTAAATATTTGTTAAAGGTTTAATTACTTTAATTACCCTTTTAAAGTCAGTCTTTTAAGTATTTAAAACCCTTATATTTTAGGCAAAGGTGAGATCTGGGGGTTCATGATCATTTGAGATAAACGGTGAAAGAGGGGATTGGTATTGTTGTCCTGCTACGCTCATGTGTGTTTTGTTGAGGGTGAGTGGCCAGACGCTGGAAGCCCTCATGTCTGTTATCTCCCAGCGATCCATTTTAGCCAGGCTGCTGTAGTTAGTTAGACAGGAACTTACTCTTTCTTCTTTATTCCCCCTGAACTGGACCCACCTAGAGCTGGTGAAGTTTTCCTCCCGTGTGCTGCCCTGGTTCACTGTGCCTTTCCAAAGGAGAGCTGCATAGACTCTGCTACACCCAGAACATTCTCTACCAGAAGATCTGCACTGGATTCTCACCTGGATTTGCCACACCATCTGTAACTTTGTAGCACTAGCCCGGTCGCCCAGAGGAGGATGGGGTCCCCTTCCGAGTCTCGGTTCCTCTCAAGGTTTCTTCCTGATTACTACAGAGGGAGTTTTCCTTGCCACTGTCGCCTCAGGCTTGCTCGTTAGGGGCTTGGGCCGGTTATATGCAAAGCTGCTTTTGACAAAGCCTGCTGTGAAAAGGACTGTACAAATAAAATTGAACATTTTGAATGTCCATTTTTCAGACTTCATACATTAGTTATATTTCCATCAAGCTTAAATATGTAATTCTAAATCAACTTGCATATCAAGACACACTATTTGGATTGTTTAATTGGTTATTGCAGAATAAACCAGTGTATTTCTCTTGGACATTTCTTTGTTCATTTTCTCCAATTATGTCCCCAAGCATTCTTTACCAGTCACTGCACATCAGCTGCCCACTGCTCCTTCGCGGATGGGTCAAATGCAGAGGTCACGTTTCGTTTGGTGCACTGTGCTGCATTTACAGTGACAATCACTAACTCTCGTTAGTGAATCCGGGGGGGGTTAGGGAATCCGGGCGTTGGTGAATCCGGGGGCCCTTTCGCTGGTGGGGATGTTGTTTACCATCTGTCAGGAGGCACACTGCAGGGGGGATCCAACAGAGGTGGAGGACGGGCTTAACCTGGGTGTCTATTGTCTTATGTAGTTTGGGAGATGATAATGTTGGGGTGGGGGTAGTATTTCCTCTGCTGTGGGGCCTGGTGGGCCACCTCTGGCTCTGTGGGGGCTGGTGGTGCCGCGGCCATGGGCCCCGTTCTGGATGGGCCTGTGCCCCCCGCCCTGGGCAGTTTTTGGGCAACGGGGATGCCTATGGGGGTCAGCAGGGGAGCTGGCTCCACGGGGGGGTACCTTGCCCCCTCTGTTTCTTTCCTTTTCTGTCTCCTCGTGACCACCTGCATCTCAATCATACACCACACCTAGACACTCTCACTACTTACTGTCACATGACATACATATAGGGCTTGGGGGTGGGCGCACTGAATGGCGTCCAGAGGGCGGTCTGTTCACCCAGCCTTACCTCTGGCGCCAGTGCCCACTTCTCAATTTTAAGCTGCACGTAGACATTGAGGGCTCAGGGGAGGGGCCAAGCTGACACGAGCTGGCGGAGGGTGGTTGGTGTCTTGCCCCTCCCGTTTTAAAGCACTGTAGAACAACACACACACACCAACACTACATTTGAGCGGGCGGGGTGAGGCACGGGGTCTTCTCACACCCCTGTTCTCTGTTCGCTGTCCAGGGCCGGGGGCTGTGAAGACGAGCTGGCCGTCCGGTCGGGGTCTGGGCTGGTGGTGTTCTCTGCCGCTGCGGGGACCGGAGTGGTCTTCCTGTCTCCACGCCAGAGCGAAAGGGGTTCAGCTCCAGGGTCTGGCGCCGATTGCCCCCTTGGGGGTAGTGGTGCCCGGATCTAGGAGTATAGAGTATATATGGGGAGTGTGAGTGTGTCTACATGTGGGGTGAGTGTATATTTGTTTGTGTGCATGAGGGTGGGAACATATGCTTGCGTATATGTGCGCCTGTGTGTCTATGTCCATGTGTCAGGTCAGGCCTTAGACTCCACCTCATTCAACATCTCAGGCCCCCCTGCCCTGCCACCACACCCTGCCGGTGGAAGGTGCCCCCGGCCGCCGGTGCGTTGGTGGTTCCTCGCTCTGGGGCTGGATGCTCGGGGGAGCGCTGGCCTGCTCTCGGCAGTCGCCTGGCGGGGCCTGGCCCTCCTGGCTTTGCTGGGCCCCGGCTGGGGGGCCCTTGGATCTCCGGGCCCAGGGATTTACATTTTAGAGCCTCACGTTTTCAGCCATCCACATTTAAAACCAAAGTCATAACACTTTTAATAAAACTTTAATAACCATCAGTCAACAAGAGGTACAAAAATGTTCTGCATCATTGGACAAATACACAAAAATAAACCTGTCTCTCCTGCTGGAACATTATCAAAAGTGTTAAAAATTGTACATGTCTAATTCTAAAAGTCTTCCAAACCTAATGGAGTTGAAAAACAAAAAAATAAATGAATGGGTAAAAGGCGTGGAAGGAGGGCTGTGGCAGAGATGAAAGCTTGTACGGAGTTTAAAAAAACAGGGCATGCAAAAATCTCTGCGACTACTGGGGAGTAAAAACCTCTGCATGATCTCAAATCGACTGAATAAAACTGGTCCACAAAAAAAAAAAAAAAAAAAAAAAAAAAAGAACAAACAGGTTTTTATAAAAGAGCAACAGTGAAAGTGTTAAATACAAACTACGTAAAAAGACAGAGAGATGGGGAGCTGGTTCTATACAATATGGAAGCGGGGTCCCGGCGTGGCCACAATGTCGCTGTACGGCTCAGCTTGAGACAAATCCACCGCCTGCTGCTTCTTCAGCACCAGGAAGCTGTAGAATTTTGCAGCCGCCTGCTTCTTGTTGTTGTTCCTGCACAACTCCAGCAGACTGATGGACTGAGCTCCCGTCTTAGCCACCATGCGCTGAGGAGGGAGGGAGGAAAATCAAGGAGGGACACAAATGAGGAAAAAAAGAAAAAGAAAGAAATATAAACCACAAACAAAGACAGATGGGAAGGGGAAAAGTGTCCCATTAGAAATCCAACCATTTTGGAAGGTCCAAGGAGAAACTAGAGGCTGGAACTTTATTTCCACTAGGTGGAGGTCACGAAATGTCCGTGTTTTTTAACCTCAAGCTTTGTTCACACTGCACACTTTTAAGGCCGTTTTTAAGACAAAATCCTCCAAGTGCAAATCCATGTTTGATTGGTGATCAACAATCAAATGTGTGAATGTGGTCAAACTAAGATGCAAATGCAGTATAGTTTGTGCTGACTCCCTGCCGACGCTGATCAGATTGTGCGCTCGGCTCACACAGAAAAATAAATAAATAAATAGATGTAGAAAGATGGAGAACATGGCTATTTGTTACTTTTTGCATGATTTTTCAGAACTCATCATGACACAAACAAGTAGCTGCGCTTGTTTTTGTTGGTTGCCTAATCTGAAACTCCCGATTGGCATGAGGATTGAGGATTGACCTGTTTGACTTGTGACAGGAAGTCTTGAGATAGTAGCGTAGTGTGAACAGTTCAGCAAGCCGTTTAGTTATAGAACTGTGTAGCGTGAAGATCCTACAAGATCAACTACAACACAAATAAAAACTGATTTTCTGCTCTAAAAATCATCCATATAATACTGTTCATGACATTAAACCGTTAATT
This sequence comes from Distichodus sexfasciatus, assembly GCA_032718565.1. Classification (NCBI taxonomy): domain Eukaryota; kingdom Metazoa; phylum Chordata; class Actinopteri; order Characiformes; family Distichodontidae; genus Distichodus; species Distichodus sexfasciatus. The sequence continues at coordinate 4,626,981 of JAVGVS010000004.1, forward strand.
ATTCATAGTCTCTGTTTTCAATTGTGTTTTTGATTAACCAGCTCCGATTGTGATGGGTTGAAAGATCATGTGTACAGGTCAGTTTATTCTTTAGATTACAGCTCTACTACATGTTTATTACCGGGACTGCAAAAAGGTAAGAAGTTCATCACCAGTGAGCCATTCATTTATTATGTATTTTAATTAGCAAGTTTCCAATTACGTTGTGTGTTTGACTGGTGTTTGGATTCATCAATTGATAATTATTTTGATTAAGTAATACTCTTATTTTGTGCGCTCTTAATAATGCAGTTCTGTAAAGCACACTGTATAACCTTTAGGTATGTGCTAAATAAACTTGCCTTGGAGTAGAAATGTTCTGTACTTTGCCTATATAGCTGTAGAAATGGCTCCATCAAGTGGCACTTCCGTACAACCTCAATAAACTTTAACTTGGAAAATTAAAAATGTCCCTTTATTTACACCAATTTTTTCCTCTAATAATAAGTGTAAGAAGTAACTTTTCAATAACATTTCAAGCTGAAATTATACTTTAGCAGAATAGGTATGTCTGCACCATGACACCAAACCTGTTCTGAGGTCGCAGTTGTGCAAGTTAAGTCAATGCTGTGGCATAGATCCATTACCTGAAGGCCGTGCAGCATCTGTTGGGTTCTCTTGTTCCATCTTCTCTCCTCTTGGTCCTGATCTCCACCCTGGCCATCGCCCTCCTAGTGCCATCACATACACAAAGAAAAAGGTCAACTCCTGAAGGTCAACCCCAACTCTTACTTTGGACCATGTTTGTCAGAAAGGGAAAGCTCTGACCTCTTCTTCCTCGCTGTCGTCCTTCTCCTTGTTCTTCTCGTCCAGCAAGTCGAGCTCGGGCACGAGTCTGGAGAGGTTGCTGGCGTCCTCTGGGGGCAGCTCCACCTGGGGCATGTCCACCTGCTGGGAGAGCAGAGACGACTCCACGGGCTGCAGTGTCTGATCCAACATCGGCATTGGCTACGAAAGAAAAAGAAATCACTGGGCTTTTAGTTAGAGAAACGGCAGCCCATCTGTCAGCAAGCTGTGTGTTAGTTTTTGACCCCAAAATCAGTTATTTAGTTTTTTGCCCTCAGATGACTGACAAGGTTAAAAGCGGGGATATTTGTTTTAATGAAAGAGTGCATGTCTTGTATTTGAAATAACAGAAAGAAACGAACAGATGTAGTGGCAGACTGGACGGTGCAGTGTAAATGTGGAAAATCATACATTTCTAAAGGACATTTTGGAGAAAGATGCATTACTATGGTCACTACAGACATCAATTTAAGGGTGTTGTGGGATGTTGGAAGTATTGTTATGGCGACTCACAGGAAGAGGGGTGTCAGGCTCCTGGGACTTGCGCTTCATCCCCCGCTGTCTGGACGGGGGAGGCATGAGGGTCTCGTCCAGAGCTGTGCGGCTGCCCTCCATTGACGAGGCCTGCAGGAGGCTGGGCTCCTCCATGATGGTCTGGTCTGAGTACGGAAAAAACAAAACAGTAATCATACCCAAAAACAAAAACAAATGTCATTTTCCTACTACCCATTTTGGAACTGGGACAAAACAAACAAGCAAAAAAGCAGCATGTTTTTAAATTAACTGTTACATACAGAATACAAAAAATATATATATGACATCCATATAATGCCACTTGTGTCCAACAAATACCACGACATGACCGCTCTTTCCATTCTTGCCATTTTTAAAAATTTGCTTGCAATGAAAAATGTAATGATAAGTTTCAACGATGAAACAAGTGAACAAATGATGCACAGATTTGCAAGATCTGGGCTCTGAAAATCTCTTTTACCAATGATGTCTCCCCGGTGTCCCATCAGCTCCTCTCGGGGCACCTCAGGGTTCTCCAGTTCCTTCAGGAACTCCTCCAGGCTGTCGGCCTCGCCACCCTTCCTCCTCTTCCTCAGCTCATCCGGCACCAGTGGGGTCAGGCAGCGTGTGAACATCTGCCAAATACACAAGCACACTTAAGTCAGTTCAGGACCCTGCAATGAACAAACACTAATAGGAAATAAATGAAACTCAACACTTGCGTTTAAAAATGTATTGACTACTTTAGGTCTTATTGCCAGGCCATAAAGACAGCAGCTCCATCTCAGAATTCAGCTCCTAAATCCCTTCATCTCAATGAATGATTATTCTGTGTAGGCTTTCCATTCAGAGGTTTCAAATATTTTAGCAACTTTTACAATTTTGTATGAAGTAGGTCAGCTAGTCTCTCTCTCTCACGTTCTCTCTCTCTCTCACGTTCTCTCTCTCTCTCACGTTCTCTCTCTCTCTCACGTTCTCTCTCACGTTCTCTCTCACGTTCTCTCTCACGTTCTCTCTCACGTTCTCTCTCACGTTCTCTCTCACGTTCTCTCTCACGTTCTCTCTCACGTTCTCTCTCACGTTCTCTCTCACGTTCTCTCTCACGTTCTCTCTCACGTTCTCTCTCACGTTCTCTCTCACGTTCTCTCTCACGTTCTCTCTCACGTTCTCTCTCACGTTCTCTCTCACGTTCTCTCTCACGTTCTCTCTCACGTTCTCTCTCACGTTCTCTCTCACGTTCTCTCTCACGTTCTCTCTCACGTTCTCTCTCACGTTCTCTCTCACGTTCTCTCTCACGTTCTCTCTCACGTTCTCTCTCACGTTCTCTCTCACGTTCTCTCTCACGTTCTCTCTCACGTTCTCTCTCACGTTCTCTCTCACGTTCTCTCTCACGTTCTCTCTCACGTTCTCTCTCACGTTCTCTCTCACGTTCTCTCTCACGTTCTCTCTCACGTTCTCTCTCACGTTCTCTCTCACGTTCTCTCTCACGTTCTCTCTCACGTTCTCTCTCACGTTCTCTCTCACGTTCTCTCTCACGTTCTCTCTCACGTTCTCTCTCACGTTCTCTCTCTCGTTCTCTCTCACGTTCTCTCTCACGTTCTCTCTCACGTTCTCTCTCACGTTCTCTCTCACGTTCTCTCTCTCACGTTCTCTCTCTCTCTCTCACGTTCTCTCTCTCTAGCTTCTCATGTTCCTAGCAAATTAGATAATAAAACTACTGCTCTATTTGCTCATAGACATGGAAAGCAGTCTCTAATTTAAAACAAAAATACCTTCTTTTGAAGGCAGTTCCAACAAATTCACAAAGGCAAGGGCCTCATCCCAAATCACAGAATACTCAAAGTGCGTTCTGATTAAAAAAAATAAAAATAAATATTGAGCCATGGATTTGGAAAACCCATTACACCCCAAGTTGCTAGCATGCTTGCTGAAAACACATTTATCATTTTCGGTAAATTCTCGTAACTCATGACAAACCAAGGGAACCATGGCATAATGTGTTCGAGCCAACAAATCCTTCACAAAACCCTTCTAATTTAAGGTTTAGAGTCTGGTGCAAGATTGCTAGAAAATATTAGTCTTGTGTAAAATGTTGATACCTTGAGCAGCCGGCCGTTCCAGAGTGGCTGAGCCGGGAGGGAGAAGAGTTTCTCCACGCCGCCCGTCTCCTTCCACATCATCAGCTTCTTAGTGGGCGGCGCCAGGTCCAGTGTGGTGACGATGTCCGAGTAGTCGCTCAGCTGGGCGCGGATGGTCTTGCTGTCCAGCTCCTTCAGGCTGTCAACGATCAGCTTCCTCTTCCTCTTCGCCTTGGTCTCTTTGACTGTGGAGGACAGACCATGGATAACCGTTACAATTTAGTGCAATTTTTCCACATTTCTAAGTAAAAAGAAAATCTCAATCCGTTTCGTTTGTTCATTTGATTTTCAAATTAAAACCAAAAAAACCCCACAGGAACTTCCTTTACGAGTTAAAAAAACAATAAGTTGCTTTATGATTTCCTATCTTGTGCGCAAATAAAAAAGGAACATTTTCATATTCCATTAGTTTTTTTTATAATGGACATTTCTGAGCATGTGGCAACACTGCAGCATGGTGGAAATCTCTACGCAGTTTCCCAGATATTCCTCTCACTAGTTCCGCATCCGAACCCAGTCATGGTGCTGATCATTTATATGTGAATCTTGCTTTTTCATTTGGGAGAAAACACAAAACATGCAGTTTTATTCCATTTTTTTAACCAAATGCAAGCAGCATGACACAGAAATGACCATTACATGCAGAAGACTGTTTCTAGAAAAATGACAATCACAGATAAAGAAGAATAACCCTGTTACTGCCATTCTTATGAGCAAAAAAAAAAAAAAAAGAAAGAATAAGTCCTTTGTCCACTTTTTTAGCAGCTGGGTCCAACACTCACTTCTGGATCACACCACTTGCATTAAACAGAAAACCAAAATGGAATGTGTTTGCATTTTCATTGTAGTTCACTGTTACTACAACACTGCTATGATAATTTTGCACTGCCGCCACTTATTTGCACAACCATTGAACATTGAACATATATATCACTGGTCACTTTCTGTTTCCACACAAATTTTTGAAAAATACTGCACAGACCCTAGTTCTCCACTACTGTTAAAATATCTGCAAAACTTAAATGTTAGTCATACTTTTTGCTGTTTTATTAAAAGATTGGATATAGACTTTTTCATATTGAAACTGTATCTAACCTCCTGCATATCCAGTGTCAAAGTCAACTTCCACTTTTGTAGGCAATACTGCATCCAAATCTCTATTTCTAGTTCTAGTTTAAAGTTATATTTAATATTCCATTCCTAGTTTAAAATGTATATTTTGTATTCTATTTATATATTGTTTATTCTGTGTGCCTTATTTGTTCTTTATTTCCTATTGCACTGTAAAAACTGGAGCCACGTCGTCTCGTCTCTCTGTATATCTGTACAGTATATAGCAGAGATGACAAAGTTTACTTTGACTGACTAGTTCTGGAAATTAACGTTGGAAAAATAAGTGGGTTTTAAAGCTTAATCTGAAAAACAAATAAATGAACGATACGTGGTAGCGTTCTTACCAGTGATGTCGATGGGCTCCAGAGCAAAGGCCTCCTCCTCGTTGGGCACCAGGGTGGTCTGTTCTGTCTGGTCGGTGGTGTTGGGGAGCGGCTCCACGGGGCCCGAGTCTGGACTGTCTGGAGCTCCTGCCGCTGAAAGGGACAAGCAGGGGAAAAAAACCAACAAATAACTTCAAAGTTATTAAAATGAGCATCATGGCAGAAAACACATTACCAATGTGTCCTTTCAAAAAAAATAAATAAAATAAAATCAAAGGCCAAGTGTTTAGTTGTCAAACTGAAACAACGCACTAGGGGTAGGGTATATGCAAGACTCCTCACAAAGTAGGCTGTTTATCTGGCTCGCAAAAATAACACCAAACTCCCAAATTGCAGCTAATGACAGGCTATACGAACCTTTCCTAAATCGAAATCAAAATCTTCCTTAAAACCATATTCAAGCCGCATTTAAAGTTTTCAATCACGTTTTAGCTCACATTAACAAACATTAATGTACTATAATATGAATTTATACACAACTAACAACAAAGAAAAATTTCCTCTGTAGGTTCACAACAATAAGGTTGCCCTTGCATGACCAGGAGTGACAGGAACTGAACAAGTGGCTTACGGGAAAGGTTGTCGTAGTCATCGTCATCATCTCCGTGGTCCGGGGCCATCATGACGCTGTCTGTAATTGCTGGAGGGTCGTCAAAAATTCCTCCGCCACCATCGCTGCTCAAGAGCTTATCCACTGGAAAAATTACATTAAATAAAGTTATACACAATTAATGATGCGCATCAGCCGTACCAGTGTGCGCTACAGGGTCACAACAAAACAAATGAAGGACGCTGAAAATGAAGCGAGAACGGCCCCACTGATGATTTGACCAAATGATTTTCCAATTATTTTTCTCCCTCGTGGAGCTGGTTAAAATTTAAACATTTTGTGCAGAGAGGCAATTTTAAGAAAAGTGTTAAAAAGTAGGGTTGAGAACAGGAACACGTTTACATTAACGTGTTAATGGATTTAGCAGACACTGCTAGCACTGTAGCACTCACAGACGCTTGCTGTGGTCCCGACTACGTTTGCATTTACGGTAGCCTACGCTGCATTCACAGCCACACGGATAGCCCACCTGCGTTAGGTTAACTGAAGTCGGGAGACGGAGATGGATTCCGGAGAAATATCTTCACGCTAGTCAATGAGTGGATTTACCGTAAACATTGAAGTAGAGCGGTCAAAACAGAAACTTTTAACATTCTGCTGGAATTGAATTCCTCACCTCAAGAAAGCCACGTTTTTAAGATGGAAAGGGTAAGTTTTCCAGCGAAATTTATTCACAACAGTACAGTATAGACCTTCCACTGTTTCAAAACACTAAAAACAAAAAATCCAAAGGTTTACCCTACGCAGCATAAACTGTCGCCTTTCTCGGAAACTTCCGTTGCGACAAGCGACTGGTTTTGCCGTGGAGGGTCGCATATCTGGTTTATTACAGAATCAAGTTGTCTTTTTACTGCATATCCCTAGTTGTAGACGTGGCATTCAGATGGAACATCATTATAAAGCAGACGCAAATACGGCAATGAAAAGCGGAGGCTGGATTAAGTTTGACACTCAAGGTTTTCATTGCACATTGTTTTAATTTGCTATTGAAGCTTGCTATGTGCGGTTAAAGCAGAGACTGGTCAAAAGCCGACATTCACAGAAGCAAGCAAATAAATTGCAGCCTGGTGTGCTAAGGCACTTGGTAACGTCGGGTCTTACCAAGTATTCCGCCGTCGCTGTTTTCCAGGTTGTTTTCTCCAAAGTCATCGTAGTCGAGGTTAGTGGACTTGTCGGGGAGGTGAGCGGGGCCGGGTTCGGCCTCCTGCAGCAGGGTGGAGGCGGACGAGCTGTGGATGATGTCCACCTCGAAGGCGTTCTCTTCCCTCATCATCTCCCGATCGTCCATCCCAAAATCGCCTGGCATTTAACGAACAAGGAAAGTGTCACCAGAGAAGTAGGGCTGCAACTAAATTATGTTCACGCTCGTTTTTTTTCTATCACGTAGAGAACAAAGAACAACGGCAACTTCTACACTGAGGCAGGCGTCCAAAATTCACTTCGGTAATGTTTAATCACATTATGTGAGTTTATTTACAGAAAGGTTGAGATGAGATTTCGGCCTGATTTCCCATCATTATATTAATAATGAAGATTATGAAGATCAGTTGTTGCAAAACTAAAGAGAGATGGTTATTTCATTCCAATTAGCAAAATCCATCCATGAACTCGCATGCTGGCTTACCGAAATCATTGTCAGCCATGATGCTGAGGTTGCCCACCTCCTCCCGCATGGTTATCTCCTCAACCCGGCTCTGGTTCAGTGTGAACTGCTGGGCCACGTCTATGTCACTGGAAAATTTTTTTGAGACCACAAGTGACTCAAGGTGGAAAATTAAAGATGCATTAAAACAAACTTCTTGAGCTGGAGTGCCGCCTCAAAAAAAAAACAAAAAACAAAAAACTACCAATACGACATCAATATCACCATTAAGCCTGTAACGATACAAGACCGATATCGCGATAGGCTAACCCACAATCCCGTATCGCGGTTCGAAAAGGCAGAATCGCGATTCGCGACACGCTCTTCCAACTCCCAGTTTGTGCTTGTAATCCAGATACAGCCCTATGAGTTGTCAATGCTACCAAACTTTTAAAAATTACAATTATTATTATTTTAAGTTAATATTTTAATACGTAAGATATTTTATTTAAAATATCTCATCGAGCCTCCTCCTACTGTGTGTCATGTGACTATTTTCCAATCGTCTGATGACAAGTGAGCAAAACTAGTTCAAGAAGGTGAGGAGAGGCAACATCTGGCTGTGCTTAATTTAATCAGACTGCAGTGTTGGGAGTCGGGGCTAATGTTAAGGAATTACTTCTTTATTTAAGAATTCAGACTTATATGACTGGATTTAGAACTACAGTAAGAAGGAGTTTTCCAAGAGATGGCGGTATACGCTTAAATAATGTCCACGATGGAGTTTACTTCTGTTCATTTTTACAGTATTTTTCTATTACAGAAAAGAGAAATGTTTCTTTGTTTTTATTTTTTTGTTATTTCATTTGTGGTTTACAGCACAGACAGGAAGTCTGTTACCTCAGAGAAGAGATTTTTATTTTACAATCATTTATTTAATTGACATTGGCAGCCATGTATTTTGTTTATATTGTCATATTGATTGTTATATTTATTAAGTGTTAATAAATAGACCAGTTTTTGTTTTCTAAATCTTTTTTTTCCAACTGTCTATCGAACCGTGGGTCAGAAATCATGATACAAACCGAATCGTGACTTCAGTGTATCATCACAGGCCTAATTACCATGAATGAAACATTTTACATCAATTACCACTAATGAAAATTTGTGTTTGAGTTTTTTGGTTTGTATTTTTGCTCTCATGGTTCACTGACAAGGTTTACACTGTCAATATACTCAACTACTAAAGTTTATATTTTCCTTACAAAAGAGTGCAACTTTTTTCCCTAAAGTAACTGATGGGGCCAAGTCACATAATACATACAGTGACATGCTTTTAAAGACACAGACATAAAAGCACATTGGGAAAAGTATTAACAGACTTTCAGGAATAATAGAAATAACAAACAAGGGCAAGATTTAGTTGTGTAGAGGTTCTGAATGTCAGTTTGGATTAATTGTTGATTACCTCCACAGCTCTAGCTGCAACTTAACTCCCCCAAACTTACTCAAGGTCAGGAAGCGGCTGGTCAAAATCATGGAACTCCTCAGGCAAGGTGATGGCGTTGTAAGCCGCCTCACGATTGTCCTCGGGCAGATCCACAACCCCTGAAATGCAGAGCCACAAAAAAGTCATGCATGACAGAAATTAACTGACAAACCCCCCAAAATATAGAATTGAACAGGGATTAAGCAAACAGGCATTACCTGGTCGGAAAGCCATCTTGATCTTAATGAAGGCCTCGTTACAGTCGGCCAGCAGATACTTGGCTTTCCGATGGTAGATCCTCACCACGCCCAGGAGGAGGTGACCAGATGTACGCAGAGCCATTTTCACCTATGAGAATTTTTAGGAGGAAGGAAACATTGGTGGAAACTTATGCAGCAATTACAGCAGAAGGATCACACATACTGGAACATACAAGGGGCACACAACGTGCAGCTGGTACCATAACAGTTAGGTGGTTCAACCCTGTGACCAGAATGTCGCCGGTTTGAAGCCCGGACCAGTAAAGATACCGCTGAGGAGCTCATGAGCAAGACATCGTGGCCAAGGTCTGCTGCCCGGGCGCCACCCATTAGCTGCTCACTGCTCCTTAATGGATGGGCCAAAGGCAGAGGTCACATTTCATTGTGGTGCACTGTGTGCTGTGTTCACAATGGAAAATAATCACTCAAAATACCAAACAGGAATGTGCTGATACAGAGCCAATACAAGCACTGATATAGTTACAAAAATTCTGATAGCATGAACTGATACCATTTTTTTCAGCTACAAAACTGCAGTGTTGTCATTTCTGGCTGCCCAATTTGAAATTAATATTTCGATTGTACTAATCTAAGCTAATGTGAAACAACTGTGTCTCCTATTTTATTGCACTGCCTTATTTAACAGGTTCCTGCAAAAGCACAGTGGTTGGGAAAAAAAACCCTGTGGCAGTGACCAGAAGACTGGGTGTTCCACTCCCCACCATGGTGCTGGCACCATTGGACACTTGAGAACATGCCTCAACCCCAAGTTGCTCCAGGCCATGGACGTGCAGGGATCTGAGCACCTGTAACCTCATGTTTGTGACCATTTCAATCAAATGCCGCAAGAGGTTTCAAAGCCAGCACTGGGCCCCCCAAGCAACACCGTTAGCCCCAAGTTGCTCTTAAAAGACTGTCCCTGTAAGTAGCAAAAGGAGGAAAAGCTGCAACTATCGATTCTTTTTGTAATCGAGTATTCTATCGATTTTTCATTGATTAATCAAGTAATCAGATTTTTTTTTAAACAGAAAAAAAGAGACACCTATGTTTTTAGGCTTATTCTAGTGTGTGTAGACATTAGCCATACACGCTTTATGTTGTTGTGTTCAGGATGTCCTGCACTACTCAAACTTGTCAGTTTGACGTGTAAATGCTGACAGTTATGAAATCAGCACATTTCTGATGATAACGGACTTTTAGCATTTTGTAAAATAAAAGTGCTGAAACTGTAGACATAACTACTTGAAATAGTAAGAACACTGTTTTATTGCTGAATTGCAGAGTTTTTATTATGTATCTTATGGCTTAACATTCCACTGCAGAAACACTTCATCCATTTGCTACTGTCTGGAATAAACGGAACGTTCTGACTGAACTGGAGCGTTTTAGCAAGTGATGGCCCTCACGTGGGTGCTCGCTTACTCACTCAAACAGTTTGAGAAAATTTCATTAATGCGTTGTTCACGCATTTACTTCTGTTATTGTGCACAGAATAACTCACAAATACTTTTACATACAGAGGGATCAGGTCTTGTCTTGATCGCACCTCTGAAAACATGCATCATTAACAAGCGTCCGTGTGAAACAAGCAGCGCATGTTCTAGCGAGTAAAAAGGATTAAACGAAGCTTTGATTCTAGAAAAATTGCCTCAACCATTTTTTGTAATCGAATTATTCGAGTTAATAGAACAATCATTTCAGCTTTAGAGAACATAGATTATATGTTCAAATCCATGTATACACTACTGCCCAAAGTGCCACCACTGAGCAAGACCCTTCATGCCCAAATTGGTCCACAGAAACTGTCCACGGAAATTCACCTATGTTTGTTTGTTTGCTGCTCGTAGGTTGAAACATTTCTAGCGACTCAAAGGTCACAGTTTACATTTCAGGTTTTACAATTTTCTGGCACTTAACTGGATGTTTCAAGTTCCATAGATGTTATTCCTCGTGCAAATGTTCGAAACTGGATTCACAAATCAAAACCAAACTGGCTCTTACCCAGTGTGAAGCAAAAAAAAAAAAAAAAGACCAAACAAAGGCAAAAATAACTACCTTAGGTGAAATAATGCTTTCCACACTGCTCTCCAGGTTGCACTCGAAGACATGGGCTTTGGTCAGCTTCTTGTCCCAGTGGGCCGCCAGCCAGATCTTGGCCAACGGCCCACGCTTGCTGAGGACGAAGTGGGCGTAAAACATTGCCCTGGGATGTATTCAAAGTGTGATGGGTCAACTACACCTGCCCGAGAAAAACCGGGAGAGAGACACAAGATCATCATACAAGGTCATTCCTCTTTTCAAAACTACAAGCAGCAACATGAAAGCACAGATTTGCAACCTTCAAGTATACAATAAACAGTTACTAAGTAGCTAATATGAACAGTGGAAGAATAACCACAAAACTCTAACACCGGCAACCTGCCACGCAAACATTTCCTAATCTAATTTGGAAGCTTGAAAATCATTCTGCTGTCATCGTTACAGACAAGACATGACATGCTAAGAGACTTGTAAAAATGTATTTGGAAATTTACAGTGGATGTTCAAAGTAGTAAGACAGTCAAACACCATATTTAATATCCATCATGTTAGTTATAAATTCAACCAAATACTAAAGATTGACGTACAGTCGGAATATTTTATAGATGAGTCCATATTTGGCATTTTTAAATGTCAGTTTAATAGATATTAGACTACTTAAAAACCCCATTTACAGCTTTTTCTCCAGCATTTATCGTCTACATAATCTGAAAATGTTACACATCTACTCACAAGAAAAGACTGGTTTATCAGATATTAAACTACTTTCTCCATGTTTCTCTTGAGGTTTTCCCTCCCATTCATTGGTATACAGTAGTTACATTTCAGATTTAATATTCGGTACACACTCCGCACATTTTATATATCTGGCTCGTATTTGTACACGTCAAAATATTTTATAGTAAAATTTGCATGAGTTTGTTTTATATATTATCTGCACTCCTCCATAACAATATTTTAACACCCAAATATTTAGTCATTTATTCAGTTTTTTCCATTTTGAAATTGGGCTTTTTGTAAGTTTCTGAGGCTATTCTGACTTTGAAAACGATATTAATATGAAGATTTACGTTTAAATAGGACATTAAATCAGAGTTCGTCGAGTCTCCAGAGCAACAGCAGCTACAGTGCCTAAAGCTCCGGATGCTAACCCAGCTAACGTCAGCTACCACATCGTATTCAAACCTGACCGCCAGAAAACGGCGACAAACTCGAGCAAGTGGGTAAAAAGCAGTACCTGCGCAACGCAAATCGGAGTAAACCCGGTTATTAGTCTGCACTCGTAAAAATCTCTCATTTGCTTCATTAAAGCAAGAGAAGAGGAGGGCTAGTAAAAAAAAATGTAGGGCAAGTAACCGAGCGAGCGAGTTAACCAAACACGCTAGCTAACGCTAACGCTAACGCTAACTCAGCTGCAATAAGTCGCTCATTCGCCGAAATCCTGGGAATATAAAATAAATCGAATCGGTTTATTCGCGCCCAAGGCGATACAACATGCATGTTTTTACTCACGGTAACACTAGATAGATGAAGGAATGTTAAAAGGGTTCCTAACAAGTTGCTTAACTGTGCAGCATTAGCCAGCAAGTGGTTGTGTGTTTTTTTTTTTCCGAATTACGGCGCTCAAATTCGAATCCTGGATTTTTTTTTTCCTTTCGCAATTTAGACCCAGATCCGTTCACAAACTCACCATTCACAAGCGAGGTTGCTAGTCGCTCCGGGCCGCCGTAAAGTTTTGGTGTGTCGCTCTCTCTCCTCGGCTTGAAGAGAGACAGTCAGAAGCCGTTTCCCTCCTTCCTCGTCGCTCTCATTGAGTCTTAACAAAGATGGCGCCAGCTTTCTTCCTCCCGCTTGCGACGCTTTAAAAAATCAGCGGGATGTTTACGGTCAAAAACCGGAAGAGAGCGGAGTCCGGGGCGGAGACAGCAGATGATTGACAGGAAGCCGACAGTTGGGAAGGCCAATAGGAGCGCGCCGCGACGTGACGGCGGGAAGAGGGCAGCGTCGTCTCACAAATCAACCCCGGCGTCAGGAGAATTTCCATTTTTGGCAAATATTAATTAAATTAATTAATTACATTAATTAAAGACTGTAGTCCCCTCTTTTGGTTTTCAGAACTGAAATTTCAATATTGACCTTAAGGAGATATATATATATATACATATATATATATATATTTGCCTAATATTATATACTCCATAAAAAAAATGGAGACTAACTAACTAATCCACACTTTATGGTTTTCAAATGACATTTAGGACAAATATTATTTCTTGACAAATGTCATATCTATAAATTCCAAATTTAGAACTGAAGGCCTGTTTGACATATTGACATTCATTCATTATCTGAACCATGAATTCTCAATCAGGGTTGGCGTATGGAGTGCTTAATTACCCTCCATAATTGGGGGGTACTGTTTCATACAGGCCCCTCAAACTGCTATTTTTATTCCCCTTTTTTAGCGGGTCTGGTCTTGATCGGCACTCCTGAATTCAGCAATTCTCGTAATTCGAACCATGGTTACAGGGACTGGAGTAGAGTGGGTATTGGCAAGGACCTCACGACATACGTATCATGATACATGGGTCACGATATGATTATATCACAATATATTGCGATACCATACATATTGCGTTGCATTGCGATATTCTACAGTTCACCAAAATACATGTTGCTGTGTACGATCAGGGTGGTCATAATGAATCACATTACATTAATAATTTAGTCAAAACAACATAACTCAGAACTGCATTTGAACTTTTTGTCTTTGCATTTTAACACACTGAACTAGTGGACACCAAAATGTTAAGATAAAGTGCACAAGATTGAAAATAAGAAATGAAAGTGCCCAGTCAAGCACTTAGGCTGCTGGTAAAAGCCAGATTCCCCCCACTTGGAAATATCGATTTTTGGAGCTAGAAATCGAAATAGTAATAGTAATTGTGAAAGGAAATACACACACAGCCCTAGACTTAGTGCTCAAGGCGGAGACTAACTCTGTGGACACAACACACCACAGGAATACACACACTCGCAGTCACACCTATGGGGCAATTTAGAGTCATCAATCAACATGAATTGTGCTTTTTTGACTGTGAAGGAAATCGGAGTACCCAGAAAAAAATGATTTAAACACGGGGAGAGCATGCAAACTTCACACAACCTTCTTGCAGTGAGGCGACCACTATGATGCCTGCTAATTTTTTTTTTCTCTCAAAGATATTTTTATTAAATTTTACATTTAAACAAAGTGCACACAAAGCTGTTACATACAATAAATGGGCTACTGTATAAGGATTATATAGAAAATAATGATCGGCTAAAAAGTGCCAGAGCAATTACAAAACACACACAAAACCCCCAATTGTCATCAAGAAGTTATATTCAAAGAGCTTAAAAGTAATCCTAAAGTGCACATTCCTGTTCCCCACCACCTTCACATATTAAATCCATCTACGAGCCAGGTTTATTAACAAAAACAAAAGGACCTCTTATTACTGGACCTACACTGGCTAGTACTGGAAGTCGGGTTTTGAGCCTGAAGGCTTGTGAAATACTTCAGGAAGGGTCCCCACACCATGTAACACCTTTTGCTGGTGTCACTGATCGAGTAACGGATCTTTTCACGCCCAGACAGGACAAAAAGATCCCGCAGCCACCGGGAGCACATGAATGGGTGGGGCAGCTCCTTCCACCTGGAGTAGACCACACGCCTTGCCAAAAGGAAAAAGTAAAAGATAAAGCACGGTGTTTCACTGAGGTTTCAATTTTTTACTCATAATTTTGTAAGTTGTAGTTCCCTTAGTAATCAAGGGCTCTGCATTTTACGCCTAATTATGGATATGTTTTATTATAACAAAAGCGTGGCTTTATTCGACCCGTGAAGCAGTCGATTCTTTGACCACACTAATAAGATCCCGCTGAACGAAATTGTAATTTTGTAATACACACACACACACACACACACACACACACAATAATTATTATTATTATTATATTATTATTATTATTATTATTATTGTTGTTGTTGTTGTTGTTGTTGTTGTTAAGTTGTTGTTGCTATTATTATTGTTGTTGTTGTTGTTGTACTTCTAGTCATTACAGGGAGATAATGAAGCCAACCCTAGATAGATAGCCTCATGTATCTGTGTGTAAAAATAACCCCTCAAATGTCATATTGTTTCAAATTTTTGTACAAGTTTTGGAGGATATTATCAAGTCTTTATTTTGTCTTTTTCTTTTATTGTATTAAATATAATATTTATTCTTTGGGGTATTTCCTGCAGGTTTATAGGACTAAATGGAGACAGATGATTCGCTGTGGCGACCCCTAAAGGGAAAAGCCAAAAGAGGAAGAAGAAGAAGAAGAAGAGGGGTATTCTGCAGGTTTAAGAAAAATGAGAGTCAGCAACAATGACCAAAAAATTTCCTTTTTCCAGGTTGAGAGTGTGAAGGCCCAGGCGGGGATTATGAAAGTCGCTGCTTTTCACGACATTCATGTAGTCTGAAATATCAACCCTCCCTCAACACCAATTATCTGGGTTGGAGGCACTGATTAAATCACATTATTGCTTTTGGTAGATGTTACTACATGCAGAGTCAAGCAATCTTGTGAATATTCATAAAGAAAATAAATGAGAAACAGGAAAATAACAGGTTCAGTTTTATACAATTATCATATTTAAAGAGCAGATTTTGGGGTCTTATATGTTTATGTTTAATTCTATGTAAGTTTAATGTATTTAATGTAAGTTTAATTCTACTTTTTTTTTTTTTTTTATTATTTTTGATAGGATATGATAAGATGTCCATACCCATCTTCCTTCTTGTTTTGATGATTCTACCTCCACAACTTCATAAGCATCTCCATGTGATTTGTTATGCATTCACGTGCTCCGTAATTACCGAAATAATCACATCGGCTCCATTCTGCTGATGAGAAACTCCACTGAGAGAATTAACATCATTCCTAATTAAATCTGGACATGGATGAATCCATTACAGCTAGAAGACATCACCGAAAACAGTGTCTGTGCATTTCTGCGTCCGGAGAGCTTGTTATTGTTGTCAGCTAATATACTGTATGCTAATGCTATATTCAGGTAAATGAATAAACATACATTATTAAAAATTTATCAATACCTTTAATAATATTCATATCTTTCGATCTATACTGGTATTCAGTTTCTTTTACTTTTAACTTTTACTGTGTTTTATGTTTTTTTGCACATGTAAATTAGTTGTCTTATATTCACATATATATTATATACCATATATATATATATTTATTTTAAATTAGAATATGGGCATATGTTGATCATCAGGTCTTTTTCTTATTGCTGATGCATGAAAAAGCCTCAATATGAATATAATTTGCCTTTAAGTTTGTAAATATGCATGAAATGAAAAAAGGTTGCAGATAATTTTATATTTGAAAATGACCTGCCTCTAACTGCATTTTGACCCAAAAGTGAGCAATTTGTCATCCCTAGATTTAGCCAGGACATATCACATTATATCAACCATCCTGACTCGGATTATGATGTAATCTGAGCCTAGTACAGTTAGAAAACGTGGAATGTATCTATCAGAAATGATCCATTATCACAAAAAATGTTTAATTCATTTTTCTACTTTTGCACTAAAAATAAGTGGAGCAGTTTGGTAAGAGTTGCATCATCCATGAGGATTAATGAATGAATGAATAAGGAAGTATTGGAACGTTTTAATGAGTGAATTATTCCCGTTTTGTAGAAAGGACTTGGGAACGCAGGCCTAAAATCGAATTCTCGCTGTTTAGATTCGGCCAATGTGTACTACAAGCTAAAGGAAAAAACCTGAGTTCTATGAATAAAACCTCTTGGTTTTGTCATTTTGACATGAATGTAGCTGAATATTTTGTTGACCTCCAGTGAGGTGCTCTAGAAGAACTTTTGCTTTTCCGGTTATCTCTTTGCAGAGGTGGGAAGTAGCAAAGAACACCTATTTAATCTACTGTACTGTATTACTGTACTTGTATCTGTTCTTTATTTGAGTGTTTTTTTTCTGACATAGTTCTACATTTACTCCTTACAATTTCAACACAAATATCTGTATTTTCAACTCTGTTTATTCCTATGCATGTTTGTTGACACTCCATTTAAAATCTAATATGCTGCAAAACACATACTATCCATTGTTTTATTGGTGCATATCACTCATGGCAGTAAGAAGACTCAACAATAAGAAGCTCTGCAATATGCACAGTTGTACTATATGCACAAAGTACAGTTATTGTTTGCATTATTATAACGTCTATTTTAGGAATATACGTTTATAGTTACATATGTTATGTTCTTTATCCCAATCACGTAAGGATGCATTTTCTTGAAATTGAAGTTTTACTTTTTATTGAGTTAACTTTTCCATTTCTCGGCTTAGGGTTTCCTAAAGAGATGCCACAACTTCTACTTTCTCATAAATCTTTCACAGCTGGAGAGAGCCATTTGCCCCGGTGCCAGAAAGCACATTTTCTTGACTGTGCATTGCACAAATTCAGAAAATTCTCCACAATTTTTACCACTTCCAGCCGAGTTCAATCCCAGCCTCCTGTCAGTTTCAGTCCGTTCTGAGCGTTCAGTTTTTTGCACGACCCTCGTGATTTACTGTAATCTTCTGGCTGCTGGTAGCTTGTGCTGTTTTTTTCCAAATGGTAATCCTTTTTCCACCCGGAGAGGGAGGTGTTGCAGGAGAGCGGCTGGGTGTGAGATAACGCTCCGGGAATCTTAATTAAATATCTAGTGATGAGATGCATTAGAGGAGTGTTATTAAGATGTGATTCATATCTGCTACTTTTTGTCTGGTGAGAGCTGAAGTTCATGTCATTGAGTCGAGATGGCTATAAAAATCAGTGAATTTTTAAATGATTAAATGATCAATTTTATAATATATTTTTATAGTAATATAACAATTACCTCTTTACAAGAGTCATACCACCCCATTCCTGAATGAGCCGCACAATTTGCCACCTCTTTCATGGGTCTACGACAAACGGTACAGGAATAGTTCTGCGCCAAAATCCACATTCTAAGTCAATGGGGCAACTTTGGGCGCCTTTTCCGCCCCAGGGGCAAAACTTCTACCCTCTTGCGGGGTATGTTCTGACACAGCTTGCAAGCCTCTTCAAATGTGGTGAATTTGAGATTTCTACCAAATTCTCACTCTGCGCTTCAATCCGTCAAATTTGCTCTCAATATTAAGTCTATGGGATTTTTTCCCCATTAAATGTAAATGGGGCAAATTTGGGGACCTCTTGTGCCCCGGGGGTAAAACCTATACCCTCTTGCGGGGTATGTTCTGACACAGGTTGCAAACTTCTTCAAATGTGGTAAATTTGACCTTTCTACAAAATTCCCTCTCTGCGCTACAGTTCGTCAAAGTTGGTCTCAATGTTAAGTCTATGGGACTTTTTGGGGCGGTTAACTGCCCCTTAGAAAAGTCATAGCACCCCATTCCCGAATAAGGCGCACGATTCGATACCTCATTCATGGGTGTACGACAAACGATGCGGGACTAGTTACGCGCCGAACTTTTGTACGGAAGAAGAAAAAGAATAGTAATAAGCCTGTGAGATAACAATAGTAGTGCTTCGCTTCGCAAGCACCACTAATTAATAATAATTATTAATAAATGATCAATCATCTACATTTTAAAAAGACAATAATAAAAATATATAATAGAAATCAATAAAAAATACAGGCCAATGAATTGAAGGTATTCTGGCTGAAGCCAAGATAGACCACAGCACACACAAACACACAAGAAAACAGAAAAGATGAAGAAATTGAGCAAATATTTATTCCTCCTTTTTTTTTTTTTTTTACAAAACCTTTCTTACAAAAGTATAAGTCACCTAGTACTGTTCTCAACTCTGTAAAATAAAGTTCTTTACACCGGTCTTCACGCCGGGCAAAAAAGGGAGGGGGTGGGGGTGGGGGGCAAGATGAGTCCGATGTTGATAAGTTTGCTGTTTTCTGACAAATAGTGTAGGAAAGTCAGTACCATAAGGATTCTGATATCGAGCTTAGAGTAAATAAAAAAATCCAGTGTTAGACAAAGAAAATGAGATATTGTGTCCTTTGAAAAATGGATGTGTTTTCTTAAGAAGGGAAACCCACCCAGAGATACTGTGGCTGAAGACTGTTTAATCAATATTATAGGCTGATATGAGCAGATAAGTTGATAACAGAAGAAAGACTGAGAATGAATCTTTTAACCATGTTAGGTGTGTTGTAGTTTGGTGGTTTGTTCTGCCACTCTTTTTGTATTTGTATATATTTCTAAAAACGTCTGTATAAAGTGCAATTTATACACATGAAAAGTTGATTTTAAAACTGAAATATACTGTCCTGTTGGGGACTCAAATTACCACTCAGTGTAAATTTTAGTGTTATGTGTCTGGGGAAAAAGATGAATATCTGCTAATATATAATTATTCATATTTTAAGCCCTTAAATATCGAAATCTGCATCAATCTTAAAAATCTACCTTTACAATGTTACCCAAATTCTCCTCTTTTTATCCAAAAGCAGAAGAAGCAGAAACAGAGACATGTCTCACAAAAGGCACATTTGTGTGATTGAGTGAGTTTGAAATAAAGAAAATAAAATCAGGAAAACTGCAAGAATCAAGAATAACATGATGCACCGATTTCTCAGCGAAAAAGACCCAACCCAACACAACCCTCAGCCTTTTTCTACCTTTAAAATTCATAGCCTCAGATTTTTACAGGAATTTAATTCCATAATCCAATGAGCATTAATTTTAATGTAAGATTAATTCAATTAAATTTAGCTAATTTATTTATCTTAAATAATATTTTTCTGGCTTGAGATCAAAAGAGAGTCCTTAATTTATGAGATGACCTAGGCTTAGTTTGTAACAGTTTTGGTTTTAGACATAAAAATGTAATAATTTATCAACAAATGGGTGTTTTCGAGCGTAGATCAATCAGAAAATTAATGAAAGAAAAGAGAAAATATGAGAAAGACAATGCACAACTATGTTGTTGGTGGACTGTATGAAAATCCCATTAAAACAAATTAATGTAGTACAAAAATAGGATTTTTGCTGCTTACGGAACCTGGCTCAAAATCCCCACAACATATTCATATTTCATATTCATTCCATTTGCAGCACTTTGTCTGGGTTAAAATGCGAAAAATGTAAAACATTATTCCAAGACTCACAACTAGGGTTTTAAAACTAAACCTTCCTTAATTTGTTCTGAGCAGAAACATGATTTCTGACTCCGTAGAACGAAATTAAGAATGATAAAGTAGCTAAAAATGAATTTTATTTTTTGTGTGTTGGATGGGTATTTTAGCCTGGCAAAGATTTAAGTGTTTGTGTTAGATCAGTGGGGTAGTCGGATTTTTTTAAAAGAATTATAGTTCAAAATTCATTGCGCGGTGTAACAAAGTCAAATGTACTAGCAGAAAAATATTAGATTCTCTGGTCAAGCCCTGAAGCTCTTAAAACCCCTTTTACAAATAACTGTTTAAAAGTATTAATAAAGTTAGACATGAAATGGGGGGAAAAAATAACAAAAATAACAAGAAAAATGACTGTGAAGCAAAAAACTGAGAAACGCTTCCCGTCTGATTCCCGACACTGAACAGCGAGCAGCAAGAGGGTGTTTTTGCATTTGGACAATTGAAACCCCCCTCCTTTTTTAACACCTAGGTGAACTCAGTTTTGAAAGGTCAGGCACTGTGACGTCATTGTCATCATGGTCGCTGTCGCTTTTTTGACACTCCGCAGCAATGTGGGGCAATTTTGAGGAGGGAGGAACGTTCACTAATAGAAACACTTTGAATGGGGGAAAGGGTTCATTCTCAAACTCAACAACACTGAGCGTTGCTGTTTTTGCAAAGCTACTGTACGTCGGCTTCGAGTCCGGCAGGGGCCCCAACAACTGTGCATGGCTTTGTGTGTGTGTGTGTGTTCATGCCTCCTCGTTGCTCAGCAAGGTCACCATGTCGACCTACGCAGTTGGCAGAGTGTTGCGAGGAGAGGTGTGGAAGACTACGTCACGCCCACATGCTGACTCAACTGCTGCTGTGCCAAACTTGTCCAACCTTCGGAGACATGTGTAAGGGGGTCGACCTTTTCACATTAGCCAACATTTCCTTTTTCACATTGTCCTGCTTCCG
This sequence comes from Distichodus sexfasciatus, assembly GCA_032718565.1. Classification (NCBI taxonomy): domain Eukaryota; kingdom Metazoa; phylum Chordata; class Actinopteri; order Characiformes; family Distichodontidae; genus Distichodus; species Distichodus sexfasciatus. The sequence goes on from JAVGVS010000004.1 coordinate 4,648,130, forward strand.
TCTGGCCTCCATCTCCAATTCCCTTCCCTTGGAGTGCCGTTTGCACCCTTTTTTCCTCCGCCCCACCATGTCCCATCCCATGCTGGGACTCAGGGGCGCTCCACCAGAAACATTATGTGTCATCCCCTTCCCTTTAATCTGGGAGAAGGGATCTGGATTCAGAGTCTCTCAATGTCTCTGTATTTCTTGCGCAGTATCGACACCTGGTCTTTGAACAGAACCGGGTCCAGTCTCATCTGGGAGTGGAGCAGCGGCATGGCGCCAAACCAGCTGGCGAACTTGTTCATGCAGGTCTGCCGCTGGGCGAAGTGGTCGGGGTCAGCCCAGCGTGAGGCTCGCGACGTCTGCCGGGGAGAGAGAGGACGGTATCAACTTTTGATTACGGTTGTTACTTTTTCCCCCCCATTTACTCCCCATGTTGTTCCATCAGGAGAAGTTGTTTTTCACACCTCTTGCAGGGCTTGAACTCACAATGCTACAGGTAAATGCGTTTAACAGACACTTATCCAAAGCAACTTCAATTTCCTAATTAAAGGGAGAGTCCTCAGTTGTGTCATTTTTGGCAATAGTGTAGAACTGGATATAAACCTATAACTTACGACCTCTTCCACAGGTGACAACGATATCTATTATCCATGGATAAACCTGTGGTTTAAGGGCCTTTCCCAGCAGCCCAGTGAAGGCAGCACTTGCCATTTATTAACATTCTTGCAGGATGAAACCCCTCACCCCACATTGCTATGAGTAATGCCATTTAGGAGACACTCTTATCCAGAGAGACTTCCATTACCTAATTAAAGGGACATGCTGGAGCAGCGCGAGGCTAACAGTCTTGCTCAGCTGTGGCGTTTTTGGCACTGGTACAGAGCTGGACTTGAACCTATGACTTTCAACCTAATCCAGGGAGTTAATGATTCTGCAGTCAAAGGTGGCAGACTGGTGATTTTTTTATGGCTCTTGTGGGACTCGAAACCCCAGTTTTATGGTCACCAAAACAAAGTTACATAAGCTCAGATCACTGTGCCACCACTGTCTAGAACAGAGGTAGGCAACTCCGGTCCTGGAGGTCCAGTATCCTGGAGCTTTTCCAGCCTACCTGATCACTCTCTTCTGGTGGTTATCTACCTGAGACCAGGTGTGAATATTCTGAAACCCAGGTATATGGAAAACCTCCAGGACTGGAGTTGCATAACCCTGGTCTAGAGCAACTTGTGGTTAAGAGTAGATATGCACAATAATATCAGAATCATATTGGAATCGTCGGAAGTCGTCAGCATCGGATCAATGCTCAGATTTGCCCTTTTTTTTCTTTAACAAATATTTTATAGCTTATGTATATATATTTATTCTTATTTTATGTGACTGATTTGTATTTATATATTTTTATTACTTTATGTGCCTTATCTGTTGGCTTGTGTCAGGCATGTCCAAAAGTCTGAGGTGACATTTCATACGGCCCACACCTTCTGTGTTAAAATGTATGGATTTATTTTGTGCCAAAATTCTAAGCGTGCAGTGGAACTTTGGCGAGCAAAATATCTTGTCATTACACACTCGACGCTGCCTGCGCTTGCGCTCGACTTTCCTCATTTATCAGCATCTGTATCGACAGATGTAAACCTGAAAATATCAGATCTCGACATCGGCCAATAATTCCCTTATAGTGCATCCCTAGGAGTCTTGCTCAGGGGGCTCAATGGTGGTAGTTCTGGCAGAAGGATAGAGCTAGATAAGAACCTATGACCTCTTGATCCCTAGGCGAGTGTCTGACCACTAGGCCACAACGACTGCTGGAAGGCTATTGTAGGGCTTATTTTTGACAATTTTGGCTTTAGGTCACCTACATTAAGTTACAAAACATCTTATAAACAAAAGCTGGCTAGTTAGTGACTAGGCATTGTATTTAGTTTTTGAGGAAGTGGTGGAAAGACCAAATTAAGTTCCCTTCATACTGACATACTAAGGATGGAACAATAATTGAGGAACAGCATCAGCAAGATAAGAAACTTAACTAACTTATTAAATCATTACCTGTCCCATCATAGTCTCCTTGTACTGTTTCTTTTGAGTGACCTTAAGGGGTGGCATTTTAGTGACAGCAGACACCAGGAAGTTCATGAGGATGTCTTCACAGTTGGAGAGCTGGTCCACCATGTTCTTCAGACTGGCTGGCAGGTAATTCGTGTACAGGTAGTTGTAATATCTAGACAGGAAAAAGGTCCAGGAACAAAAAAATCAGCAGGTTAGAGATTACAATAACCTAGAAATTATTAGATTGTACACTTGATTATGAACCATATGAATGAAATAAATTGCATTCTTATTTTCACATTATTAACCTCATCTACTAATTATGGATGTCATAATTATTAAGTGAGAAAGTTGGATCTACTCCTGGCAGATCTGATATTTCCTTTAAACTATTTCTGTAATAATTCATACTAATAGAATTTCTTTCAACAAAAATCACAAGTATCCATTCAAATGCTTGTATTTATGGAATTTAATGCATAAAACAAACAAGCAAAACATTTGGAAACAAAATAATAATCAAATTATAACCACATAATAAAATAATCATCACAGTCTCAACAAGCCCAATGTGCAAGAACCCACACTGGCATCGCAATCAGTTTACAATTAACCCTGATTGCAGCCTTAACAATTACTCAAATGTAAAGGACTTTATGGTTTTAACAATGAGTATTTAGAAGCTGCAAAGACAAAAGATATAAAATCTCTCCCTAAATGACGTGAGATTTAGAGAGGTTTTTGCCTTGCAGGTGGGCCATCCTTCAGAACAGAGCCTGTGTGTTTTCACTTCAGGTGTTCTTTTAATAGTGCTGCTATATCGTTGAAACTTTTGGTACCTATGGTAGAAAGCAGCTCCAGTCAGCACCATCGAGTAGTCGTTGGTCCACTTAGAGGTGTAGCCCCAACGCTCCTTATTGACGTCCCAGAAATGGCTGCGGGCCGGGTAGCCCACGATCCTCTCAGGGAAACTCTGCCAGACGGTGAAGGCGAAATCCACCTGCGAGACAAAGTTGGCAACCTCATAAACGGATTCAAACACGAGTGAAGGTACAAGGCTCCATGCTTCAGGAATGCAAGATAATGCTCCATCAGTAGCTCTAATTCTGAAGCGCACCTCGGTTGTGGAGAGCACTGTGTCTTCATCCAGGCTGAGCACGGCATCCGTTGTGATGCTACTGTAGGGCAGGAAACGACTGCTCATCATCTAGAAGAAGACAAACCATCAGAACACAACGCAACACTCGATTTTTTGGTAGACTGCAGACTGTTTTGAGGGTACAGAGGCTGAATTTACATTTATAATTAGGACATTTAATGAACAATCTTCTTAGGGCTGGCCAGTATAGCCTCAAACCAATACCAGAATTAAGTGAAGATTTTACCATGGTTACTTTTAATGAACAAGGTAAAATAAAAGGGGATTTTTTTCTCTAATGAAAGTGTACATCTTATCTTAGCAATTTTAAAATAATTGAAGGAAACACACAGATTGTGAAGTAACGTGACAACACATGGTAGTAGGTTTTTAAAAGGACAGGACATAAAAACACAATGGAGGAGGTACTAACCGAATTTTTTAAATAATCAAACAGATGGGCAAAATAACGTTGATTAATTTTTGATCAATCGACCAGCCGTAGCGCTTATCTCCCTGAAGCAAACTAGGGATCAAGGGTCTTGCTTAGTTGTTCAGAAATACAATGGTAGTAGTTACTCGTGTGGTGTGGCACTGGTCTAGTGGTAGGATGCGTGCGTCTTGACCAGGAAGTCAAAGGTTCAAATTCAGTCTTCAGCACCAGCACCACTGGGTCCCTGAGCACTTTGGGATCCTTAAACCCAAGTACTAGAGGTAGGATAATAAGAGACTTGAACTTACAACCTCTTGATCAATAAGCAAGTATCCTACCACTCGCCGCTGGTCCACCTCCGCCCCCTTGATGGGCCTGAACTCCACAAAGTTTCAACATTCTAGGGGTGAATTGTTGACTTTGACCTGATGGAGTGAACTTATCGGTATCTTTCCCTTACCTTGCTCTCAGCCTCAATCACGACAACTGGTTGTGAGGTAGCCGGCCAGCGGTGCTTTGCCGGTAGAGGCTTGTCACAGTTCCACAGGATGATAATCTAATTACATACGAAAGACAAAAGTCACACTACACAGTTACTATGGTTGAGAACAATTATTTGTATCATGGCAAATATATTCAAGCGTAACCAACAAGAACAACTCTAACTACTCTACTCAAACTATTCTAACCTCTCAATAATGCTATGCGTATTATGGTCACAGGATTTGGGTTTTAAGGTCTCCCTAATGTTCACTATGTAGACAAAGTATTGGGACAACTGACCAAGACACCTGAAAGAAACTGTCAGGACAGGGGGCCTGGCTCCGTTCTAGTTCATCCCTAAGCTGTTAGATAGGGTTGAGGTCAGGGTTTTGTGGAGTGACGAGTTATAGTGCAATACTTTCATTCGTGTCACTCTAAAGGTACATCTGACCACACTGTATAATAAAACCCAGTATCACGCATAATTTCTATGATTTCTTGATTTCTAACAAAAACCTTTTTGGGAATAAGTAGTGCTTAGACATTTCATAAAGTTCTCAAACTTCAGCACCCTCCAGCAAATTGCTATATTCCCTGCTCCAATGGAGGCAAAGCAAGCCCAGAAGAGGGCAGGAATTTCACGAATTGGATGGTTCAGGAAAGGTTGTAAAGGATCAGGGCTGTAGAACTACAAACTTCTTGGAATAACTAGCCTTGGAGTCTTTGTAATAATAACGATGAGTGATTCGAAAACCTTCTAGTTATTAATAATGCAGAGTTGATCAAGCTCAGCTTCAGAAGTAAGGGAGATGGCAAGTGTTCTTTCAAGCCTGGACAGCAAATCCCAAAACCTCCTGTACGTACTTGGGCACAGTACTGTGATTTGGACACTGCCACTAGCAGCTTGAGGATGGGCTGAGACTGAGAAACCAGCGGCGTCACGGCGTGGATGACGGCAGTGAATTTCGGCTGGGGTCTGATACCTGCAGGGAGAGACCTTCCGATGAGTACTCCAAAACCTTTTGTTTTTTAACCAAACTCCACTCTTGACTTGATTAAACCTGGAATCAGGTTAATGTGACACTAGAATTTCAAATTTAATATAGATATCCTGGAAAATACTTAATTCCATTTTCAATACCACCGGGGAAAAAATAACCAAATTATACAAAAAGGCATATATTTTTATAAGCAAAGATTAGAGCATTACAATACATACAATACATACATATGTATTCTAAAAAATCTCTTAGGGAGTGGAAAAAATAAGACAATATCTTAAGGTTGTCTAAGGTAATGCAAGAAAAACAAAAAACAAATGTGAATTTTTACAAAGGCGAATACCAAAAAGCAAAAATGACAATTATTTTGGGTTGTCTGAGGGAGTGCAAAAAATGTAAATACAAATATAAACCAGCAACAAAGACAACAGTGTTTCTATATTGGCTGATGTAATTTAAGACCACTAAACGGTGAGCAGGGTCAGCAAGTTGGATAAAATACGTTTTGGTTTTTTTTTTGCAGATTTGCAGGTTACTTTTTGTTTCTGTCTATTTGCTAGTCAACTTTCCTCAGCTTCAATCTGGAAGACTAACAAACGCTTACCTTAATAATGATAGACAGGAAATCTGGCTATTGGCTAGTTAACTGGCTAACGTTAACATGTGCACTGGCCAGGTTAACATTTATAATAAGATGCTTTGCCACATCTGTTGTACAGCTTGACTGGTTACTACTTTTTTGCTGTTATGTTCTGTTTACCTCTTTTGCCTTTTTTATATTTTTGATTAAAGCTGGTCACCTTCAGCAGCAGCGCTTACAATGTTCAGCAGGGGTGTAACAATACATCAATACCAGCACCAAGTCCATAGCAACAATCCAAAATGAAAACATCATCAGACATTATATTGTACATATTGTAATATCACTTTATATTTAACAGATTTGTTTTTATTAAAAGATTGTTTTTCATTTAAATGTCTGGTTAATCTAATAACCATGTCAAATGATTTTTAATTCCTTTTTGTGATTTCATACAAGCAATGTCTTATAAAGGAAACTGCCCCTTGTCCCAAATGTATCATGCCCTGATACATCTGTTTAGAAAGTTCAGACGCCCAGAAGCTGTAGAAGTAGGAATTCAAAGCAAGGAGAAAAAGGCTTCGTGAGATGAGGTTTAATGGCTATTTTTAGACCACTAAAAGAGTTTGCAGGATCTTCTCGTCTAGACGGTGACTCATCTGATCTAGGAGAGGAGGGAACGCTGAACTCTGTCTATGGCGATTCCCAATGCTGTGGAGTTAGTGGCTTTTCTCAACCCGGCAAGTGACATTAAGACTCAAGAATAAGAGAAAGACTTAAAAAGCCAGAGACTAATGCTGCTTATATATTTAAGACTAGGACTAAGAAGGCTTTTATACTTCAGACTAAGGCTATGTTTTTACTTAAGAGTAGGACTAAGCTACTTTTATACTAATGCCTAGAAGTATGATTTAGTTTTAGACTTAAAGTGGAACTCTGGAATGTTTGAACCTATATTCTACTGTTAGCGGTCTTTGAGTACTGTCAGATGTCAAATTAATGAAACAAATCGGTGCTACCTTGCCGGAGAGATTGCAGTAGCAGCGAGCCTGGCCTGGTGATTAACGAGGAAAGTGATTGGAGCAGATTTCTAACATCAAAGTTAATGGCGTTTTTTGTGCCACTAATGAGGCTGTACATATCTTTCTTTCCATCGTGCAACACAGTCAGGAGCCTTACGAGTTTATAGAAGATGAGTTCCACAATCGACTATTTTGGACTATCACGAATGCGGCAGAAAAAAAATCTGTCCCGTTAACTTTGCTTATTTGCAATAGCTCAGTCAAAGTAGCACCGTTTTGTTTCATTTTTTGACAACTGACAGTACTCGAAGACCTCTAACAGTAGAATATAGGTTCAAACATGCCGGAGTTCCACTTTAAGACTAGGACTAAGGCTACTTTTATATATATTCCCAAAACTGCTTTTACACTTATGACTATAATTTAAACAACTATTTTACGTGAGTGAATCATAGTGAACACACAACAACACAGCACACAGTGCACCACAACAAAATGTGACTTTTCCATTCGCCCCAACCGTGAGGGAGCAGTGAGCAGCTTTTGTGGGGAGCAGTGTTTAGGTACCTTGCTCATGAGTACCTCAGTGGTACCCTTACCGGTCTGGTCCAATCATGGAGCCAACTCCCTAACCGTTACACTACCAAGACTTAAGACTAAGACTGCTTTTATACCAATCATGTCACCAATCCGGTTGAGACTCACCAAGCGGGGCGTAGAAGAAAGGGAAGTGTCCCAGGTAGGTGGAGTACTGCGGCAGGGTGAAGAGGCCTCCGGGGAGAGTGTTCCACATGAGGCTGCTCCGGCCAATGTGCTGCAAAACCCGGTCGTGAATAATCTGCGACGAGAGATGGCAAGGTTGGTCCAGAATATTAGAATGTTATGAGCATTTAACCAAAGTATTGTGGCAGTGTCTTTGTGTTTACGACTATCCTGGTGTAAGCTGCTATGATGGAACGATGGTGATTGTGGGTAATCAGCATAACATCGGCTAGAATGGTCTGAATTAAACTAATATCTTACAGATAAAATGAGATATTATTTGTCTGCAATACTTGTAGACTTGTACACCTCTATTTTGAATCCTTCAAGATTGATAAGGCTCATTTTATAGGAGAGTGCATCTGTGAACAACATAAAAAATATTCATCAGGTTGCAAAACAACTTTTTCTGAACCTGGACAATCTTTGCCTGATCTCTCTATGAACTCTTGACAGACTTCCATCGTACATAAGTCCTGGAAACCTTTGACGAGTCTTGTTTTACTGCTGCATCCCACAGCAAAAACAGCTGCAGCTTAATCAGTCTCACAAGTGTATATCACAATAACGATAGCGAAGTGATATAATCAGCCCTCCTTAATACATACAATCCTGCTGGATTTTGTAGCTCTTGTCCGACACCTGTCCAGTTCCTACACTCCCTATAGATCCTCATGGTAAGCGGCGTTACATCCTGGTGTCTCCTTACCCCGAGACACTGATATTGCTGCGCTTCTGGGTGTGAACGCTTCCTCTATAGTAAAAGCTTGTGAAATCGGAGTCGGGAGTCGAAGCCGGAGCCGAGTGGGTCTGTCTGCTTCAGAAATAACTCTCTACATGACTGAGTGTGCCGGCTGATTCCACACAAGCAGCGTTCTCCAGTTCATCTCTTACCAAGATTATGGCTAGGACTATTTTCAAGAATGGAACTAAGACTACCATTACAAATTAGACTGGGGACTAAGTGTGTGAACTGCACAGTGTCAGAATCACGCAGAATGAACGAACAAGAACAAAATGAATGAGGCATTATAGTATTTATTTGTATTTTCACATAGAAAAATTTGCTTTTTTGTTTTTATTATTTGACTATTTTTACTTGGCATACATGTTTAGCAATGTTCCAAACACTAAAGTTATTTAAAAAATATCTTCAATGGAGAAAAAATTAACTCACGTATTTCAAAATAACATTTTACAGCTGTAATCGCAGTACCGTGATTACTAAGTGTCGGATTTGGGGGCTGAGAGAGGGTTATGAAAATTTGATGAGCTTGTGTCTTGTGGATAGTGAAGGATGTTTATTGATAAGGGGGCTAAATGTACATGTGTGTGTACAATGGGGGTGAGGGTGGGGTCATACTTCAAGTGTAGTCAGCACAATCTTTTCCACTGAGGAGAAATACGCCTCCCACAGGAACTGCGTCTGTTGCCGGAGGGAGAGAATCTTGTCCTGGTGGATGGAGCGGATGGTGGTGGGGACCTGGAGTGAGATGGAGAGGGTTTTTCAAGAATTCATTTATTTGTACCAGAGAAAAAGAATGGTCACTTTTCAGACTTCACAATGTTGGTACCTGTGAATAAAAGAAAGAAAGCAAGGTGTGTGTGAGTACATTTCACAGCACACACTTGAGGGACACCGCTGACTGGAGCGTTAAGCCTTGTGTAGTGAGTCTGACAGAAAATTAATATGTTAAAATTAACAATAGGACAAGAAAAAAAGATATCCAAAAAGGGAAATGTAAATTTGATTTACTTTACTATTTTTTCAAAATATGTTTTCTTTAATGGACGGCAAGGTGGCGCAGTGGTTAGCGCTGCTGCCTCACAGCAAGAAGGTCCTGGGTTCGAGCCCTGGGTTGGCCGTGGGGCCTTTATGTGTGGAGTTTGCATGCTCTCCCCGTGTTTGCGTGGGTTTCCTCCAGGTGCTCTGGTTTCCTCCCACAGTCCAAAATAGGTTAATTGGTGACTCTAAATTGGCTCCGTAGGGTGTGGGTGTGTGTGTGATTGTGTCCCAGGATTGTTAAAAGACGTTTGTTTCTGTACTTAAACAATACCGATTATCCAGTTTTTACACGTTTAACACTTAGGACCAAGGGAGTAAGACTAGTAAGACTAATACTATGACCAAGGCTACTTTTCCACGTAAGACTAGGACAAAGAATAAGACTACCTTAATCATTACGACTAGGGCTAAGACTTGTTATATGCTTACGACTAACACAAAGACAACTTGTTTATTTTAAAATAGGACTGAGAGCATCACAAAGACTAAGTCTATGTGTACAGTAAAGACTAGAGATAATACTAGGAATAAGACGGCAGTCTCTGCATTAACCCTAGAGATAAGTGTGCTTTTAAGACTGTGTTATTTAAGACAAGAGATAAGACTAAGACTAAGATATTTAACACCAACTACTTTTATACTTAAGACTAGGAATTGCACTAGGATTTTACTTTAAAAAGTAGGGCTCAGATTAGGCCTGAGACTAATTTTATATTAAAGCCTAGAGCAAAGACTAAGACTACTCTTTATTGTTAAGACTAGGGCTTACTTAACACCAGGACTAAGATTAAGACTGCACAATATTGGAAAAAAAACAAAATATAATTGTTTTCTGCAATATATTTCCCGCAAATCAATTTTGTGATTTTTTTCCCCAAAAGACTTGAACAGTGTAAACAGATGTTCTGGAGGCGGCCATGTACCTGCAGCAGCAGCCTCTCGTCTCCGATGACAGCAGCCGTGTTCCAGTCGATGACCTCAGAGAAGGGAAGCTCCCAGCCGTTGCTAAGCATGACGGGAATACAGGCGGCCTGCAAAAAAAGTTTAATGTTACCCAGTGCCAGGTGCTCAAAATAAAGTCTTTACAACCAGTAAAACAAACATCAATTGGGATGGGATCCGACCCGACCCGGCCCGAGGTCTCCTCGTTCAAGCCTAGCTGTGGGCGATGGGTTTTCACGAGCGGAAGAAAGAAGCGGCGGGCCGACGCATGGCGTCTGTCGTGACTGTGGGTGTGTGGGCGTGTCGTAAACGAGACAGCAAGAGGCGAGTATGAGCAGAGCAAGACGCGAGCAACACCTGTTTGAAACTGATGCACAAACAACAGATTGGCACGGCGTTGGATGGAAGGGGAAAGGGGGATCTACACTGCTCTACTTCTGTTATGATGAGAGTGAAATGAGCAGGAATGGCCACACACAAACACACACACACAAACACACAAACACAGCGGTTAATAGTGTACACGTTACTTCCACTGAATTCAAACCAGCTACACACTAGGAAAGAGACTGAAAAATACTCTAAACCTCAAAACACAGAGAAGGAGAGAAGAGGAGAAGAAGAAAAGAAAGGGAGGGCAGAGAGAGAAAAAAGGCAATAGAGGGACAGATAAGAAGAGGGGAGAGAGACCAAAAAAAGAGACAGAGACAAAGAGAGGGGGCGAGATGTAGAAAAAGGTAGAGAAGGAAGAGAGAGAAAGGGAGAGAAGTAGAATGTGAGAGGGAAGGGGGGAGAGAAAGAGGCTCTTAGAGTGAGTGAGAGAGGAGGGATCGAGAGAGAGACAGAGGGAGAGCGAGTAAAGAAAGTGAGAAATAGAGAGTGTGAGAGAGTGGTGGAGTGTGAGAAAATAGAGTATGTGACACCTGTAAACGAGTGTGTGTGATAAAGGTTATTAGGTGAGGATGTGAAGTTGCCTTAAAGGACAGGAAAACTCGAGCCTGGTCATGTTGTAGTTTTGTATGTATGTGTAGGAGATGTTTTGTGTGTGAGGACCGAATATAAGGTCATCATAAAGGAAAATGCTTTCACGAGAAGATTCAGGTATTATGTGGAAAACCAAGAGGGAAAAGATCTGCTTGTAGTTGCTGAGGTAACGTTTACAGAGTGTGTGTTTTTTCCCACTGTTCCACATTACAAGAGATTGCAAAGCATAACCTGGCAGTAAGTGACTAGAGACTCACATTAATGAGACTAAACATTTAACAAACCTTGGGGGTCAGTATATCGTGTCTGTGTGTGTCCTGCTGCTAATCTGTTAAAGTGTATAGCCAGCATGTGATTGCGACCAATCCCCTCCCTCCAGTATCATCCTGCTCCTCTTGTTAAATCCCCTCAGTGTCATTAACCAGGCTTGCAATCTGCTCAAACACACACACACACACACAAAGCCCAAGCATGCCAAACATACTGCTCGCTCTCTCTCTCTCTCTCTCTCTCTCTCTCTCACACACACACACACACACACACACACACACACACACACACAGAAAGCACACAAACAGCACACCCAGACAACAAAATTTGTACAAACTGCAGAGATCCACACAGCTATGAATCCCAGACTGACCACAGCTTTGCAGTAGAATGTTAACCCCAACACAAGCTTTACAACCCAAAACTCATCACACCACAACACAACACAATACCCGGGTGGGTATGTAAGTCACCAGTAAATGTTTCCCAAAAGGCACCACAAAAGTTTCACTCAGACTAAACAAAGAGTTGAGAACACTAGAGGTCAGATTTTACAGAAGCGTGTGTGCGTGGTGGTAAGGGTATCAGTTGCAGAAGGACGACTAAACACTGCTTATTTGTGTTTGTGTGTGTGTGTGTGTGTGTGAGAAAATCACCTGTAGAGCTTCCAGAAAGCGGAAAGAACCCAGCCGACGTCCTCTAGGCACCAGACAGAAGGTGGAGTTGTGCAGCATCTCCTTATATTCATACCTAAAGACAAAGAGAGAGGGTGATGAGATAAAGAGGACAGAGAATAAGGAGAGAAGAGAGAGAGAGACAGAGAGAGACAGAGAGAGAGACGGAGGGAAAGAGATGGAGGGAAAGAGAGAGAAAGGGAGTAAGGAAAGGACAGAGGAGGAGAGAGAGTGAGCGCAAAAGAGAAAGTGACCCAAAAGGAGAGAGAAAAAGGTGGTGAACAAGTAGCGGAGAGAGAGGAGAAAAAGCAAGCAAATGACAGAGAAAGTGAGATGGAGGGAGAGAGAAGCACCAGCATGAATAAGGACGCTCCGTTCGCTTTTCAAAAAGCTTCAGACTCTTAAAGTAAAGGTCAACTGAAGCCAAACTGCTCTAAAAACTAAATTATTCAATTAATACAAACATCAGAAATTTCACGTTTAGAGAGACGTTTAAACCCGAGTGCAGGGTTGCAACCCTGATGACCCCAAGCCCTGTCCCCTCCCACCCGTCTCATTCCTGCCCTGCAGCTTAGTCAGAATGGGTCGGGGAGGGACCTGACAGGGTTGGCTCCAGCAGGGAGCAAAATTTCACTCAGCACCCAGATTAAGAGCCTGTTTGGAATTCTTCGTTGAACATTCCTGTTCTCCTCCAGCACCGGGGTCTGTCTGCTCTCCACACAAACACACACACACACTTCTCCCTAGCTTTCCTTCCCCCTCTCTTCTCTCTGAAGTTTCCCACAATCAAAACGTTTCAGTTCTGCAGTTCTCTAATTTTTCTTTTCCCTAAAAAGATGTTCCATGAAAGTAAGTTTAAATCTTGACGCTTTGTCCTAAGCAGCAGGAACACATTTTAAAACAATTACTGATGAATATTTCATTCTTCCTGTCTCCTCTTTTGCCTCTTCCTCCCTGCCTCTCCAGGTCTCTCTCCTGTGTGTGTGAGATACTGAGTATGAATCTGTGAGTGTGCTACTGCACAAATAAACAGCTGGCCTGACCCTAACAACCCCTGTGTAACCCTAAAACAGTTACCCTCCCCATCCTCCACTTCTTGAGGGAGATCAGGGATGGATAGAGGAGGTGGAAGGAGAGAGTTGGGCAAGCTGGTCTCTTACACAGACACAAACACCATTTGACACTTCCACTTACAACACACCAGAACGAGACTGAAAAAGACTATAAACTGCATGTGAGAGAAAAATGTATCAGAATAAACAAATAAATGTATGTTTCTGCAGCTGGGTTTAGTCTACACAAAGTCTACACAATTAAACTCACACCACTGGCACCTCTGCATTGAGGTATGTGTGTGTGTGTGTTTCTATAATAAGCAATGAAGCTGAACTGCAGAGCTCCCCCTTTGTTTATATGTGCCATTGTTGCCGTAGCGACAGGCAGACACGGCACCTGGCATAAATCAGATTATAGGAAATGAAGTAACACACATACACACATCCACTCACAAGCTTGTTTGTAATGAGTGTGTAATTAGAACAAGATTAAACCCTCACTTATCTTCTCAACTGCATAAAGACTCTCTCTATCCCTGATCTTTCCCTCCCCCTCTGAATCTACCTCTTCCTGTTTCTCTCTCCCTCCTCTACCCATCTCTCCCCTTCATTCTCTGCCCGTCTTTCGCTCCGTTTTTTTCTCCCCTTTTCAATCCATCTTACTTTCTGCCTCACTATTTCTCCAACCTCACTCTCCTTCCCTGCCTGTAACCACCTCTCATTCCCCTCCTTTCCTCTTTCCCTCTCCAACTGTCTCTCTCTCTCTGTCCATTTCTCCTCCTCTCTTCTTCCCCCTCTTACCATCTCTCACCTCATCTCACTTGTCTCCTTCACCACCTCCTACTCTCCTGCTTATCCACTTTTGTGAAGCAGACAAACAGAAAAGCATTTCTTCTCCAAGGCATCTCACACAGACAGTGGGGAGCCTCTCTGACCACCATCAGTGTCGGCTCACCACGCATTAGCCATTAGCTGCTAAGAGGCGTTGCCATGGTGAGATGGGATGTTTAGGAGGCCAAAAGCAAAAGAAATACACAGAAAAATACTGTACGTTGATGGATTTTACTCGATTTTATTCAATTATATTTATTTGATTATATTCAGTAATATTCATTTAATTATATTTTTACAGTATAAGTAGTTTGTAGTCAGCATATGTGTGTGCATTTTCTGAGACCTATCTTCAGGGAGCCTCTCATCTTTGATCCTCTATTCCCCAGTTGTCCCTGGTACATTCCTAACCTAACCAGTCCCTTGCCCTTATATCCTGTCCCCCAAAATCCACATATTACCAGGTGCAACCTTGTTCCTTACCCTTTCCACTAGTAACGAATATCTTGACAAGACCAAATAGACCCTTGTGCTAGATTTTGTGTCTCCAATGTGCATCCTTGAGGCCCCGGAGGAGTAGATAAAAAGGTACAATCTTGGGTGCGAGGTAGAGAGAGTTTGGACACAGAGAGAGAAACACTGACTGGTCTAATGAACATCTTGTAAGAACATTGTTACCCTTTTCTGTAAATAAATCTTTTAAAACTTCAAGAACAGTTACCACAGTTAATTTTTATAGCATGTTTTATGAGAGATTTATATGATATGATTTAATTGATTCAATGGGTTTTACACAGAATCACAGTGGAGAGTGATGGATTTTACTCAATTCTATTCAATTCTATTTCTTTGATTATATTCGGTAACATTCATTTAATTATATTCTTACAGTATAAGTAGTTTTTAGTCACCATATGCGTATGCATTTTCTGAGATCTATTTTCAGGGAGCCTCTCATCTTTGCTTCTCTATTCCCCAGTTGTCCCTGGTACATTCCTAAGCTAACCAGTCCCTTGCGCTTATATGCTGTTCGGTACCTACTTTAATAACTGTATTATCAGCTAACATCATCTCAATCCTGTCTATTTTAACTTACAACATGCAGATATTTCAGTAGGGTTAGCTGGTTAACTAGCATGCTATCTGTTATCACCAGACAGCGTTTCTGCAATATAAGACACATCTAGAACAAACCAAACCTCCATTTCTAACAGACTTTAAAAAACAGGCAGAGAAATAATGATTAAAAATGTGACTTCGTGGACTAATAAAAAATGCCATTATGCAATATTACAATCATTCTAACCCTTCAGCTGTTTGAGTTTGAACATTCAAGCGAAAGAACTTTTGAGGATTCAAATGTAAAACATCAGTCAACTCTGTGAAAGCAGGATGCTGTATACATTAGCCTCAAGGTCCCTTCTCTCCCCAGCTGGGTTTATAAGTCATTGGCTGGGCTACAGGGCTCAAGGGTGAATTTAGGGAATTAATCATGAAACTCACTGACATCATTATTGATTACCAGACCATTTCCAAACCCTGAGTCCACCTAGATATTTCTAAACCCCGCCTACATTCCAACTTTACTTAACCTCACCTCAATCTCCACTATACTAAACCCCACCTGCATTCCCCACTTTCAAGGTTTCAAGGTACTTTGTCATCAGTCGCTTTATACATGTACAAAGTGTGACAGACAGCGTATCCCCATGGCCCCGGTGCAACATATAGTATAGGGGTGTTGAAATTAATCTTATAATCGATGCATCGCGATGCAGACGCGGACGATTCTGTATCGATGCAGTGGCAGGACATAATCGATTATATCATAATGACATTGTTTGGTGATTTTCTGGTGGCGGCATAAAAATTCTAGTTAAAAAGTAGTTTCGGTAGCGACTCTGGCTGCCTAATCTGAGTACAGCGCTGCTCCGGGTAGAAGTAACTCTCATCTCACTGACGGCACTCACCGCATGCGCGGCAGCCGAGAATGGCGGAGGGAGTAAATTTCGTGTAATAATATAATATTGCACGCAAACTGTATTTTTCCTCTCTCAAATGTCTTTTTTGCTCTCGATGTGTTAAATGTCTTCGCGCGCAAAGTAGATTACCGACGAGCGGCTTTTTTGCTCGAGTGAGATTTCTACGCGGCGGGTTTGAAAGGGGCGGGGTTTGGCAGTTTGGGGGCGGGGTTTTGGCTGCTTCTGCCTGCGAATCCTATTGGCCGATGGCTCCTGGTCTTGTGATTGACTGCACACTACAGACAGTTTTTACAGAAAAACCAAAGATGACAGAGGAAGAGGAATGGCGAAAGGTAGATTAAACGGAAGTTATAGTTTATCGACCTGATAATTATAATTTAATACACGTCTTACACTTTTATTAAACACGCAATCAATGGCTCCCCTTGCGCACTTGTCTGTCCCCAATTCAACATAAACACTGCAGCGAGGCACATCATTGGGATGCTGAAGCGAGGCGTTATAGCTCCATCATTACACACACACACACACACACACACACACACACACACACAAGACTGATGGCCCAGAATTAAACTTTTGTAGTATCTGCATAACCATCCATTATGTTTCGTGCTTTGTTGATCCTCTGATGGTATGTAAGGTTGACATACTTATTATATTAATTTTAATCCTCAAACAGCTTGCAGACGAGTGTCAGAATACTACACAGGTAAACTGCCAAAATGGTAACATACCATTGTAACATATATGGTAGAGTGACAAAGGCCTTGGTTACTTTACCTTGTCTGTGTTTATGTTGAATTGGAGACAGACAAGGGAGCTTACTTCTCACTGCTTGTATTTGTATTTGAAAACAATATGAAGTAATGCATAAAAAATGATGGGCTGCATCGTGATGCATTGTGATGCATCAAGATATCGAATCGAATCGAAGCCCTGATAATCGTAATCGAATCGTGAGACCAGTGACGATTCACACCTCTAATATAGTACTATACTAAACCCCATCTCCATTCCCACTATACCACACCCCACCTCCATTCCACCGTACTACACCCCACCTCCATTCCACTGTACTACACTCCACCTCCATTCCCACTATACCACACCCCACCTCCATTCCACTGTACCACACCCCACCTCCATTCCACTGTACTACACTCCACCTCCATTCCCACTATACTACACCCCACCTCCATTCCACCGTACTACACCCCACCTCCATTCCCACCATACCACACCCCACCTCCATTCCACACCCCACCTCCATTCCACCGTACTACACCCCACCTCCATTCCCACTATACTACACCCCACCTCCATTCCCACTGTACTACACCCCACCTCCATTCCACTATACTACACCCCACCTCCATTCCCACTATACTACACCCCACCTCCATTCCACTGTACCACACCCCACCTCCATTCCACCGTACTAAACCTCACCTCCATTCCACTATACCACACCCGACCTCCATTCCACCGTACTAAACCTCACCTCCATTCACATTTTAACATAACCCTGCCTCCATTCCCCACTATACTAAACTCCCCACCACCTCCATCCAGCAATTTCCAAAGGCCAATGCTTAACAACCATTAGCGTTAAACTGCAACATTCTTGTTGCATGTTTGCCCTGGGCTCACACTGTGTGTGGTCGGCAGTGTCTTTAATCCCTGATGGTTAACGCCTTGTTGCTAAGATAGAGCAATCTTTCCCAACTCTTCTAAGTGCATCTCATTCCAATATGGCCCCATTTCCTAATGAAGTCCTGCAAGATGAGATGTCTCACACACGTAATTACAGTTACATTTGTTACAGTGAAGTCCGTTATTAGATTTCATTATTAAAATGATCATTAAATTATTAAAGATTATTTTCCATCAAACATTAACAATAACCCCTTCATCCCTTATTCTGTCCGCTCTCCCTATCCTTCTCCATCTGTTTTGTCCCTCTTCAAAGTTTTTTCCCTTGCAATTGCTGGAGCTTTCCACAGAGCTGGAATTTTGGGGAAGTGATTGTGGAATGGATTGCTAATAATAAAAAAAGAATCAAGAATCAAGACCATTGACTAATGCCAAATCACACTACTCAAATATTACATTCTGACCACAACATTTTTCCAAACTGCAAGTGCAAATATTTTTGCCCCAATCCCTACAAAGAAGGAATATTCTGAGGTGAAGCAATAAGGAGCGGACATGGGGGGCTTTGACGCTCCATTTTCATTTTCACATGCCAGCAAATTAAAATAGTAATAAGAATAAAAAAAGAGAGAAACTATCAAAGCGTTCCCGCTGAGCTCTGGAGGAGTTAAAAGGAGGAGTGATGAAATATTTGGAGCAACACGGTCTCGGTTCTCTCTGACCTCGGGTTCATTTATCTAATTGCTGCACAAAGCCACCACATTCTGCTTGTTTCATTTCATCTCTCCCTTCACTCGCCCGCACGCATCCATCACTCGCTCCTCTCTTACGTTTGTCTCCCTGAATTGTGTGATCAGGTCATGGAGTCCTAGCTCTAATTTGTAATTATCATATATTTTATGATCAGCAGTGATTTTATGTTAGCATCAAAAATTATCTGGAACAAATGCTTTTTTTTTTTTATAGCATGTCAATGGGGAAAAAAATATTGCTGTGGTAGCATTAATTGTTACTAATTTATTTTTGAGTTGAGTTGATCTATGGGACCAATATTCTGCTAGCTTCAAGCATAAATTCTACGCGAAAGGAAATTTTATGCTAGAATGTTAGGCTAACATCAAGTATAACGGTCCGATAATGACTCAAATAGCTAGATTGTGAATCGGTGGTATCTATGGAGCAGATCTGTAAATGCTCAACTAGATATGCATAGGAAGTGGCACAGCAGTAAAGCTCATTTATTGTTCGACATTCGTGCTAATTTGTACATATTAATATGACAATGAACAGAACAAGCAACGCAACACACTACAACCCCAAAAGCACATCAGAATTATACTGCTTAATTTCCTTAACATCATCGGCTCTCAGTCGTAATCTCTGTGTCCCTGATAGTTTTAGTGCCGCAGGATTAGGAACAATCACAAAATTACAGAACTGTGTTTAAACAAATTATTTTTTAGATGGGTGTGTAACAATTACATTGTTTTATTTAGGAAAACAGTAAATCATTTAAATCAAGTATTTTCTTAAGCATAACAGAATAATATCAGTCACGTATTCAGACATTTTTAAAGCATTATTTGCTGTTTAAAAAAGACTCAGAGACTGTGTCGGATTTGTATTGTATCAGCAAATATCCAAATGTACAATATCGGTACTAAAAAAAAGTGCTATCGTGCCATGTTTAGTTAATAATGTAAGATTTCAACTTGATCTTAAAAAAATAAAAAAGGGGTTAAAACCTCTTTATCTCATGTCCACAGCTAACCCTTTTTACATTGTACTGTGGAAAAACTTTTGATCACAGACCGGGGAATCCGTCACCGGTCGTATCAGAAGTTTTAATTAAAATCAAAAGCCCATGTCATGAAAAGGCAGGATAATCCCGTCTGCCGAGTGGGAAAAGCTGAAGCCGGAGCCACTCGGGTGTGAGAAATCAGGGTGAAATCGGAGCGCCGCTTCCTGTAAGAGATACGTTCACCCGGACAGATAATTACTGAGCTGGAATTCGTCTGTTCACCGGCCAGAAAGGTCACTGCGAACGTGGGAGAGTCCGAGATAGAAGGAAACGCACTCCAGGAATCTTGTACAGTTAATATTTTAGGCTCAAAGTCAGGGCTGAAACTGATTAAATTTTAGATGATAATCTTGTTAAAAACTACAGCATATATAACCTATAAAAATGCTATACTCAAAGTGATGTCATCTCAACTATGTACATTATAAAGTGACAATGAAACAACATGGTCCCAGTTATAACAGGGTAAAAAAAAGACATAATACAAATTTATAAATCAACTAAAAACATAGAAATTATTTGATGTCAATGCTAAAATGTACACAATTCAATCATAATTAAAATTAAAGCCTATATCTCTAAAGATACCACAAAACCTAGGGGAAATTTGTTATATAAAGCCACAACTAAATCATTTTTTGCAGTTCACTTGGCAAAGACTTCCCATGCAAAAATTCAACAAATGAACCAAGAAATAGCTTTAGTTCATAGTTTAGAATTTTACTTGCCGAGGCAGTACAACTTAGAATTTATACTGAATTCCACTTATAAAACCCTTTTTTAAATCTTTTTTTAGAGTTTATATCCCCAGTAAATGGACACGTGCAGGGAGCCTAAAACGG
The DNA here is from genome assembly GCA_032718565.1 of Distichodus sexfasciatus. NCBI lineage: Eukaryota > Metazoa > Chordata > Actinopteri > Characiformes > Distichodontidae > Distichodus > Distichodus sexfasciatus. The sequence goes on from JAVGVS010000004.1 coordinate 4,668,403, forward strand.
AACCCTTAGAAACCCCACGTTCCAAACCGACAGATCGAGCTCATCACTGGGCTAAAATTCTCTGCCCTTCCATCATGTAAACTTGACCCTCTCAATAATTAAGTGCAAAAAGAAACAGATGACAGGAGGACAAGCGAAGCCGAGACAAGCCAAGACACGAAAGTATTGGCTGGCCGAGCCAGTTTCAGATATGCTTGCTGAGTTGGCAGTTCACCGAGTACAAACGTGGCTCCTGCCCGGGAAATGCTGAGAAAACTGTGGAAAGACAAACACCTGAACAAAGCAGCAACTCCTAAAAACCAGGTGTGTCCCAACCCAAGGAAACCTGCCGAACTCCAGATCTCAAAACCCGGGGCCGGGCCGACTACCGAGTAAAACTAACCGTAAAATGTTTAGTAGTTAACCAGAATTAGGAGTGCTTTATTACATTAAGTTTATATTATAATATTAACTGTTATGGTTGTTGATCTATAATATGACTACTCTTCAGTGCTAGTTTCTAATTTGTAATATTTTTACCTAAAATATATACATCATTCATCTAATACTCAAATTCTTCTAATGATCAATTAGAATTAATATATACCATTAATATATATTTATATCATAGATTATTACGAAATATTATGGTTTATAACCAAAAATGTGAATTGTCGAAGCTAAAATTAGTTTCAATTAGATTACTAAAAACCTTTCTTTAAATATGGCATGTCAAACCAGAAAGTCTCCACACCCAGGTGAGCATCTAGCTCTTTATCTCCACTTGCCCAGCTCATAGAATTTACCCCCTTCAGGCGTAAAACTGCCCCAAGTTAAAGCAAAATGACTCTCTCACAGGGTTGGAGTGACCCTCTATGAGCAGCAGTCTATGCTAGTCTATGAGGCAGCAGTTAGGGGGGGTGGGTTGCTTTGAGGATTTTGAGGAATGCATTGCTGTGGCCCATAATCCTCTGGGGTCACGGCAAGGGTATTTGCGAGTAATGAACAATAAAACTAGCAGGGGAGTGAGATACCGGGATGCCAAACTTCCAAGAAAAAGTGCTTCACGTACTCAGGAGCCCAGGGGAGTCATCCAGTTTGCTCAGGCATGCCAATTCCGGAGGGAGGAGGTCCGGGGGGGGGGGATTTAGCAAGGTTCAAGACTTGGAGAAGAATGAACAAAGTGACTACACACTACTGCCTAAAACCAGGGATTCAAGGATCAGTAAGTGCTTAAACCAAAATAAAAGCATTGCTTAGACTTCATACATATTGTAATGTGACTTTATATTGCACACAAGGTTTGTTTTATTAAAGTTTTTTAAAAATTATTATTTAAATGCCCAGTTGAGTTCCAGAATAAGGTCAAATGATATTCGAGTTGCTTTTTGTGACTTAATGTCAACGGAAGACAATATGACATTGTCTCATATCAATTGTGAGCTTCTGAATTAAATCGAATCATTAATCGTATTGCAACAGACTCACAAAAGCTGTCATCCAATGAATCGATATAATATTGCTCCTTAAGCATGAGACATCTTGCCTGCCCTGGTGAGATTTTTAATTGCCTGGGGTTTTTATTGACATCCCCGGTGCGATGAGAACTTGAGCCTGCGAAGCCAATTTTAAACCAGCAAAGACAGCCCGGCACTAGCGGGGCAGGTAATTAGTTGGAAACAGTGGGGAAGGATGAAAAGAGCAGATTCCCTGGCGAGAATTGGGGTTATGGGATCGCAAGGGTAAGTCAAAAGTTTCACAAAGGTGACAGGAGGGAAGTGCCAGAACCTTTTTATGAAGTACCGCCTGGAAACCTAAAAAAAATAAGAAGAAAGAAGGTCAGCAACTCCTGCAGGAGCGGCAGGTGCAGTAGGACCACCTGGTGATCTCTCAAGCCTGCAGCAAGATCTGAGCTCAATCCAACAAGAAGCATAGAGATGAGATTCACTGCATACCAAAGCAATCTGTTTAAGATGTTGGTGCAAAGATTTGCATATTAGATTTCTAGGAACATCACAAAAAAATCTCAGATGAAGCTCGACAAGAGTGGGTCTGGCAGGTCAAATGGGGACAAGGAACGAGGAACCTGGGAAAATGGCACTTTTTCACAAGAGGTTACGTGCCAAACTCGTTGGTCTGTGATAAGAAAAGACAAGCTAAAATTTTTTAACACAATTACAACATAACACTGATCCAGAACTTTCCTGACTCTGATCTGAAACAGATCTGATAAAAAATACGCTTTTCTCAATGTAGCACTGTCCTTATTTGGAAATAATACACAGACTGGAAGGCTTGAGTTTGTTTTTCTCTAGACACCAACTTAAAGGAAAAAAAGGGTATTCAAGCTAGGCAGAACACGCATGGGCAATTTATGTGGCAAAGAGAGCAACTTTCTATGATTTACAGTAAATATTATCGTCCAATTGTCAGAAAAAGGCATATTTTCATTCATTCATTATCTGAACCGCGCAATGTATTTAACAAAACAAATAAGTCTGATCTTATTTTCCCTTTTCTCCAGGAGACACTGTTCTTATTCAAAAAAAACATCTACTGGAAGGTCTGGGTTTGTTCCCAGATGGTGGCAACTTCTATGAAAAAACGGGTACTCGTGCCAGGCAGTACCAGAAAGTACAGGGATGGTGCAACGTGATCTTGGGCAAAAGTCACTCAAGTTACAATCAAGTGGACAGAGGCCAAGACAAGTCCTTTCAAGCAAAATAACAAGAGTGCCCAAAAGAAAAATAAAAAGCAAGACAGGCTATCACGAAGCCAGGAGATCTTGATTAAAAAAACGTGTAACACGGGGGTGAGGCAGAGCGAGGGCCATGACAAGTTGCATTATGATGACTCCAAAACAAGCAGCCTTACACCTTTGATCAGGAGATGATTTAAAGAAAGGGCCCACCCTGGAATGAGGGAACGAGGGGGATCCGGGAGCGCGACACGTCAGACCGAAAAGGCTTAACAGCCCCTATGAGAACGCGACAGATGATAAGACCTGTGACCCGCAGAGCCTCTCTTCTGAGCCGACAAAGAGGAGGCAGAGACAGAGATCACCCCACACGAATGCGTTCAAGCACCTACCTGCCAGTAAGGGTGCAAATCCCAAGTTTCTTCATGATACAATATTTCAGCGATTCCATCGATAACGATTCACTGTTTGCCAGTGCACAGTCTGGTGCAACACGATTTCAATTTGAACTGATTCAGGGACCAGTGATCAGTATGAGACAATATCATATGTTGATGACACACAAACACTTCAATTCACAACAATTTACAAAAAAACTACTAAAATATCATTTGACATTTCCTGAACTACAGCCCACAATAGTTTGTGTTACCATGCTGAATAAAAGTTGCGAAGAAACCAGCTGATTTCACTGTGTTTGCTTGTCGAGGGACAAATCTGACGAATATTTTCATTTTAGATTAATGCTTAGGTCTGGGTGAACACTTAATCGATGTATGGATGCAGATCAATGTATTTTTTCAGCCTTAGAGGCCAGAATTGCAGAAAATCGACAGCTTGAGTTTAGCATGAACTTAGTTTGAATGCATCTTAAACTGTTGATGCATTCACTGATGAGACCTTATCGATCTATAATCAGCACAGCCAAATTTGAGCCACTTTCAGGACTACACAACTGGCAAACTCTCCAAGTCTATCAATGCCATTACGGCATAGTCCAACTTAGGGATGCACTTATACGATGCATGGATCGGATATCGGTGTGATAATGGCTCAAATAGCCGGATTGGGTATCGGTGGGATTGGGCCGATCTCTGGAAGCGATATGTAAATTGTAGGTTAATCTATGTTTGCGTATGCAGACACCGTCTATTCATTATGCATGGGAAGTGTTACTGCTGTAAAACTGGTTTATTGTATGACATTCACGCTAATTCCTACATATTGATACAACAACGAGCAGAACAAACAGCGCAACACACTACAACCCCTAAAGGAAATCATTCGAGTATACCGATTAATTTCTTTAACACCATCAGCTCTCGCTGCCAATCTCTGTGCTCCTCGCTGCTGTTTGTTAGTCCAACATTCACTAAAGCGCTGCAGTTCAGTCAAATCTTCCCCTTTAATACAGACTAAACATATATTTTAGCTAATAAATAACAAAAACAACGATCATTCTAAAACTTCAGTATTTCTTCATTTTCAATTAATCAGAAAATATCTTTTACATTCTAAAATGTCAGAGAATAAAAAAAACTCCAGATGCATTATTTGTCATCAGAAGAAAAGAATCTACAACTGCAGAAGAGCATCCTTATACACATTTTACTGCATGCATGTTTCGGCAGAAAATGAGATTATTGGATTTTCTTCGATTCAGTGGTGTATAGATGTTACACTATTTAAATGTCTGAGCTTTCTTAAGAGCAAATAGGAAAAAAAAACCCAGAAAATATGGTTAATGAGGCCCGTTGATTGTATTTTTAAGCCCTTTTTCCCCTCATCAAGAACACTGGCTACCAAATGAGCTTTTTCTTGGGGTAGAGATCACTGTAACAAAGGCTAACAATGCTAGCAATCAGTAGAAAAATGACAACTGGGAGTTGTAACCCCAAGCATTGTGGGACGCAGGTGGTGGTGGTGGTGGGGGTGCAGGGGTCTAAGTGAAATCCTATGCTGGAGACCACAAGGTTTGGGGATTAAATCTCATGAGAGCCTAACACACACACACACACACACGCACAGCTGGGTCCCAAAACCCCCCCGAAGTTACTCCCCATTTAACTTCTAATGTGGGACCACTAAAGGTACAGCAGAGGTACCCGGTAGCACGGTAGTATCCCCAAGCGGCACTGCTCCCTGTGTCCTGCCCACGGTTCCTACATGGAGGGGTCAAATGCAGAGGACACATTTTTTTTGTGGTGCACTGTGTACTGGGGTGTGTTCACAAGGACAATCACTCACTCACTCGCTCCAGAGAGAATTTCCCTGTAATCAGGACAGAGACACCACTCTGGATAACACTGTAGGCTAAATGCTATAAAGGTAAATAAAACGTAAAAACCAAATAGTTCTCAGTCGTTTATAAGTGAGTTGCTCAAGGTGAGTTACTTCAAGGTTTTCTACCTAATAACTATTATCATTGCTCATACTGGCATTTTCTAACGAACGACAAAAAATGAGTTTCAGACAGACATCCAAACGCGATCAGCCCTCAAAAAAGCATTTTTCAAATTAGAATCAAAAAATGAAACCCCCCCTAAAATTGTTTCCAAACTCAAAATGAAGAAAACAATAGAGATTTTCCAATGCTTCAGTTCGCAGTCAAATCAAAAAAGGAAATCAGGAAACATTCTCCCAATATTCCATTGCATGCACTGCACAGACATTGTAAGAGTGCTGTTTAAGGCTGGGGGAAACGGTATGCTGACATTTCAGCCAGGCTTCAGCAGTTAGGGGTTCCCACATTATCAGAAAGTTCAGTCAGCAAAATCTACGTGAAATATCAGGGCATGTTTTCCATTGGTTCCATTTTTTTATTTGAGAACAAAACATGAAATCAGAAAACCAGTCTTTCCTAAAAAAAAATAATAATAATAATGAAAAAACACTAGTTTTTTGGGTTTTGGTTTTAACTTGAAAAGCAAATGAACGAACGATGCACGGATTTACTCTGAGCCCAATGTACTCTGGATTTGCCCCCACGTTCTTAGCGCTGGCATAAATCCTTCACCTCGTAGCTTTCAAAAAACATTTTCCACAGTACAAGTGGGATGATTGCAAAAGCTTTGGCATTGCCAGAAGAGCAAGTTATCACTGGCTCGGAGGCGACTTCCCAGTCACGAACGAACGAACAAACCAGCAACAAGGGAGAGAAATATCAGCTCTCGGCATTCCACGGTGAATACATCATCCACATTGGCCACTGCCAAGGTCCACAAATACGTCCTCCTGTCTCAGCTCTCTGAGAGACCCACATAAACACATGGTGAGTCGCCGGTGGACAGTAAGTCAGTGTGTATGTAACTTATATATAGTTTAAAAAGGGTTTTCTACAGAGACAGGGAGGTTTTGTAACGCACCTCCATTTAATTTTAGGTATAATATCCCTGGAGCAACCCTAGGTTAAGAGTCTTGCTCAAACACCCACCTGTGGTTTTAAACACAACTAGGATTCGAAGCCAAAATCTTATTTTCACCTGTCACCCAGCAGTGACGGAGAGTCACAAAGTTAAAAAAAACGTGAATATTGTAGGTGATTACATTTCATTTCATCCAGAGTGACTTCCATTTTCCTCATTTGAGAGACAGTCTCCGGGAACTTGGGGTTAAGGGTCTTGCTCAATGACCCAACGATGGTAGCACTGTGGGTAGGATCCTAACTTATGACCTCTTGGTCTACAGGCGAGTATCCTAACCACCGGCACCAAGTATCTGTACTTTACTTGAGTATATACTGTGCATATTTTTAGAAATGTATGACTTCACTACATTTAAAAAAAATCTACTTTTAAACCAGTCACATTCTAATGATGGCTCTTCTCCACTGCCAGTAATGGATGGTGCGATGGACTCTAAGAGCTCCCAGAACAAGCCCTTGCAGCTCAGCTTTTTTTCTAAGCACCATGATAAATGGAAGTGTGGATATGCAAAGGTTACACAAAGGCCAGCTCTTAGAAACGCTGAGGTATTCTCAGATGATGCGACAACACATGAAGCAGGAGAAAAATGAAGAGCTCTTAAATTCTCAGAAGTCAGGAGTATCAAGCTAGAGCCTTGAAGTGTCACTCCACTCAGATTTGGCCACTCCCAAAGTTTCTGGAGTCGCTCATCAGACGATTATAAATTAGCTTTGTTCGTATGTTTTGCTGCATAAAGAATGACTACAAGCGCTGCAATTTATAGCACTTTGTCCAAAAACTATTGCATTTTGGGGCACAAAAGCAAACTGACCATATTTCTTACTGAAAATGATGACACCATTTACCAGATTGGAGATTCAATTTACGTCATGATAATCAACTGAAGAAATCACTTCAATTTGGCCAAAAACATACATTTTGGGGGACAAAAGTACAAGTCAGTTCTTAAAGAGCATATTTATGAAAACTATGACTCCATCAGATAAGAACCAGTTTCTGAATTCTCTCAGCATCAAGCATTAAACCCCGAAATAAAGTGTCCAAGTACTGCTATACAAAAGGTCATCAAGGTATAAGTGACCATAAAAGAGGCAACACTGGCATTAAGGGGCGAGCCAGCAAGCGAGAAACAGCAGTGTGTGGGAGAAGCTTTTATGCTCCCAGCTCCTGGAACCGATTCCGGCCTTGTATTTTCAGCCTACAGAAACTCATCACAGCAATAATAACTGCCGCGGGAACGACATGGCTCAGAGAGCCTGAGATCAGAGTGGAAAGAACCTGATTCTGAATTTGTGCCAACAGTACAGATGCACCATGTAATCTAACATTAATAATAATATATATATTTTTATATTAGCAGCTGAACAATTCTCAAACAAGTTTGTACAAACTTTATTTTTAATTAGCAAATAAACTAATTTCATGAATTTTGTAACCCATAAAAAGTCTAAAATCTATCAAAAGGGGAACGTTAAGGACTGCGATGTCTAGTTAAAGTCGCATAAACTGCTTAATAAATTCTAATTTAGATAAAAACTACCACTGCTACTACTATTACTAATAATAATGCTAAAAATTGTCAAGTTCATAATTTAACTTCTATGTCTAATAAACTTATTACTATATTACTATAATATAGTATATTAATATTATACTATATTATTATTATACAAAAAAGAGAAAAAACTGTTCTTAATAAACACAAAAATAATAAAAAAAATAAAAACAACTTACAGCTTTAGAAAAATTACTTTCAGTCCAGTTGCTTTTTTGACTATTCATCTTTTAGACAAAGTGAAAAACTCTACAAACAGGCACCTGAAGACACACTGACACCATACACCAGTTTGCTCGGCTAATTGTTAGGCGCGAGTCAAAAGATAAAGTCAACACGAATTCAGTTTCAAAATCATTAGGGTTCACCTGCAAACGTGTGATGGAATACAGGGGTTAACGCTGTGCAGTGTGGGTCAAGAAAAATGTGGAATCAAGTTTCTAAACAGATTGCGTGAGTGAATATGTGTGTGTATGTTGGACAAGGGAAAGTCCACATGTCGTAGGTGTAGAGGGTAAACAGGGAGTTTTATTAGGGGAACATCTGGAAGGCCTTTAATCAGACTGACTGGCTAATGACAGCTTGCGTGAGAAGAAGAGAATATCAGGGAAAGTGGAAGACACAGCCATAAAACACAAACTCCCAGGTCAGCGCGGACTGAGGAGATCATCGCTGCTTAAGCCTTGCATGTCTTTATCCAAAGGAATTACTACGGTTTGATGAAATAATCTAGATCAACAATAGTATTGTTTGTGTGTTGGTGTATGAAGACATCAACTGGGCTGGTACCATGAAAGTTCACAGGCAGAGGGCACAGAGAGTAAAAGAACCAAATGTGAGAAGCAGACACAGAAAGAGATAGATGGTGTGGGTGAAGAAGAGAGTAACAGTGGGCAATACAGAGAAAGATGTGAAGAGAAAAACATAATCTGAGGAAAAAACAAGAAGTGAGAGAGAAACTGACGGGAGATAGACCAAAAGAAAGATCCATAATAATAAGAGGCAACAGAGATAGTAAAAAGAGAGAGGAAAGAAACAGAATGTAAAAGAAACAAAAGAGAGGAGAGAGAATGAAAGAAAGAATGCGAAAGGAAAAACAGAATGAAAGATAGAATGCGGTGGAGACAGAAAATGAGAGAGAGAACAGGAAAAGAAAATATGTATAAAAGAGAGAGAAAGAGTGACGAAAAAGAGAGAGGAAAGTGTAGACTGGTAAAGTTTGAGGGGGAGCGAAGGAAGAGAAAAGAGAGAGAGTGATGGGATGTAAGAAAGTGTGTTTAGGAAAAGTTAGAGAGAAAAAGAGAGTTAGAGAGAAGTAGTTTTAGAGAAATAAAGTTAGTGTTAGAGAGTTAAAAAGGGTTTTAACAGAGAAAGAGAGGGGGTGTAAGGAGAGCAAAAGAGGAGGAGAGAGCAAAAAGGAAAACCAAGATCAGAAAGAGCAAAAAAGTGTGAGAGGGAGAGAGACTAAGAGAGTTAGAGAGAGTAAGAGATGGGAAATAGATTGAGAGAACAAGAGCGAGCGAGTTTGTGTGTGAGTGTGTATGAGAGTGGGAGTCTGTGTGCTAACCCCACTGGGTTCTCCTCCAGCAGTAGCAACAGTAAAGTGGAGGCTCTTGGCAGGTTTGCTCTGCAGCAGCTTGAAGCCGGTGGGGTGGTGGAGCAAAGTGTGGGGTTGGATGGGTGGAGCGGCCGTGACGGGAGCCACAGAGGCTGCTGACGTCACTCCTCCCTGACCCCAGTATTTAGAGCTGCGCAAAACCTCACACCGCTTAGTCAGCCAGTCAGCAGGCAGCTGCCACACCACATTGCTCCAGCTCTCATCCATCTCTAGCTGCATTTATCCCAAAGGCGCTTTCACTATTGGGGAAAAATGTCATTAGGTTAAGTGCAGTTTGAGATGCTTTATTTTATTTCCATTGAATACTTTTTCTTTTGCCATGTATTCAGCTTGTTTGGACATCCAAAATCTCCAGAAACATTGCAAAAAAAGACAAAGTATTCAAGGGATGGCATTTACAATAGGGATGCTATCTGCTATCACTCATCTCATCAATGTTAATTTCATGTAAATTTTATTGCAAAACATCTCATGCCTCCTTTACACTTCTTCCCGTCCTTAATTATTCTCATTTTCTCACACTAAAGCACACTGGGCTCCATTCACCAGTCAAGCTTCCTTAAATGTGTTCTAAGAAAGTTCATAATGACTATGCTGGAGAAAATGCAGGAAAATAGGAGATCACACACATATGTTTTGGGATTGCCAATAATCCAAGGATTCTGGATGAGAATTAAAGAAGAAATAAAAAAAATCCACAAATTAATATCCCTTTAGACCCACTGATATTCATCTTGGGTGCAATACCCAGAGAGGCATATATAATGTAGAACAAAGATACATCTAAGGATACTCAAAATGATAAGGAACTGGAAGGAAACAAAATCACCATCCATAACTCAAAGGGCAAGGAAAGAGACTGAAAAATGTATAAACAATGGAGAGAATGAGTGCTAGAGTGGTAGAGAAAGTCTACAACTGAAAATGAACACTTTTGAACAGAGGAATTCGTAATCCGACATTTACGTGACTGACTAAGGAACATGTTATTGCAACAAACCATTACTATAATAGTATCATTAAAAATGTTTTTGCTTCTTTAAGATTGCAAAAATGTACAACTCCCTTTTTAAGTATATAATTATCTGGTTCTGAGGTTTTTGCTTGTTTTTTTTCTCCCTATGTCTTTTTACTTGCATCTTAATTCTATGGTTCAATGTTGATGAATGTTTGGTTCTGTGGAAATATGAAAAGAAATAAAGAAAAATTCAAAAAAAAAAAAAGAAAAGGAAAAAAAAAGTTCATAAGAAAAGTCTGTTAGAAAACCCAATAAAGCTTATGTTTGCACAACAGGCATGCAATTACATTAGCATACGAGTACTCTTCAACGTTCATAGATTCTTCTTACCGAAGAACAAATCTCAAATGAGAAAACATTGGATAAGCTGAAACTTGGTGGGTTTTGAAAACAAATTTCTTCTTATGTACTGTTTGTGAATGAGGAATATTGAGTTCACAGATCTATCTGCACAGCAGGTGGAGGTTTGTCTCTCTTCTCTGGACCCTCAACTCTCTTCCTGCACTGCTAACCTGTGCTTTCCCCACAAACGTGGGATCCTGATGTGCTCTCGGCTGCTGTTACTCCTGAAGTGCAACGTTAGCCGGACGTATGAGGAGGAGCAGAGTGGCACTAAAAGCAGAGTGTCTTGTGACGGTTTGTATTTTTGTGTGTGTGTGTGTGTGTGTGTGTGTGCGACCTGGCACAATGAAACAAGTAAAGCTGGACCTTCCCAATGTTCTGATTATGGCTGAATGGCTGAGTGTATGGAAGGAAAGAAGGAGGCCGGGGGAGAAGCATGACTAGCGGCGGCGAGAAATACTTCAACACCTGTCAGCTGAAACTAGGAGCTGCTAATTTCATAAGCAACACATATATTGTACAAACACAAACACACAGACACAGTATGCACACACAGTATATATAAATACAGTACACACACACAAATGCACACTCATTTCTACATTTAATCATTTCCTCCTTCCTGCTCCCCCCCTCCCTCTCTAATCAGCAGAAACTGCAGTGTAGGAGAGTGTGCAGAAGCCCTTCAGGCTCCCCACCTGCAATCATGCACTCAGGTGAGGGTGGAGATCCCACTGATCTGTAAACAGCTGCTTATCTTTTTACCCTTGTTACCTCATTAAAATGATCACACCAGCTCCTCTGGTGCAAAGCAGACCAGCGTGCATATTAAGTGGAACAGCTGGTTTGGAGAGAGCCTGGCTTTTACTTTTTACCGCCCAAGGTAACTAACAGTGTGAAAAAGAAGTTCTAGAAAAGCCCACCACAGACAGAAAGTGATCAAAGCTAAATAATGATCTAAGGTTGTGTTTAAAGTGAAACAACTTTTGATTAAATACTAAAATGTTTAAAATAAAACCCATACAAGTCTTATATCTCTAAAATAAGTCATGTTTAGGATGGAAGATTTAGTCTTTATGAATGGAAAGTAAAAATGAAAGTGAAGGTAATGGGAAAGAGGTCAAACCCAAACCTACACATCCATTTCCCTACACAGGTCCCTGCAACTCTGACAGAGCTTTCTGTTTGCCGCCTGGCTGAAGCCGGTGTTGTTCTGGACCCAGACAATCCTGACTTCCTTGTTATTAGTGCCAGAGAATGGGCGGATTTGCTGCACAAAGGGGACAGACTAGAGGATGACACAAACATCCATCACTTCCACATTGTTTATCAGCACTGTCCATACAACCCTGCGCGCTGGGCTGGGCAAGCAGTCAGGACAGATGGACGGACTGCAGAATGGGACCAATTTAGGAAAAAGGCGATGGTTTGGTTTAGAAATTTTGTTGAACATTTACCCCCTGGGTTCCATTCCATTTACTCTTTTATAAATTATATGGTTGGTTGACATAACTCTTCTAATCAATATCATGAATACTAAACATTTCATCATGATTATTAAGGTTAATCAACATTTTCCCCTCGAGTTTCGCCACTGTCAGGGTTTTGCTAGTAGGCTCATAACTATAAAACTAGGAATATTTTTTAAATGCTAGAGTGCATATCTTTTATTTTAAATTAAATGAAGCAAAACATGCACAGATGTAGTCACTGACAGGACAGGACGAAGTCATGTGACAAATCATGCAGTAGTATTTTAATAATTGGACATGACATGAAAAAAGTATTAACACAATTTCATAACTGAATTAATGAACAACAAATTAACCAACATGGGTAAGATTACATAAATCAGATGTTCTGAATGTTTGCTTTGATTAATTACTGATTTACTGTCCAGCCCTATTTTGTTATATTAGAGATTTTCACTTTGTAAATTAAAAAGATTTAAAAATATCTGCTATGATAATTATAACTTATATAAATATATAAAAACTCTGTTAATTGCTCACAGATATTTTCACCAAAACTAAAGCTAAATAGTACTTCATAAATGAACAGTTATTTCTAAGTCATTCACAACAGTAAAAATAGAAATACTACAACAGTATCACTTTTCTGGTACATGTTTTTGGGATATTTAGAGATACAGTTTATTAGGTTTATAAGAACCTAAGAACCCTTTCCACTACTGGAAGCTAAGCTACTAAGTTAAATAAACATTACATCTGTGTTGCTAATATTCGTTGTTCCTCTGCATCAAAACCTGCTTAAAGCGAAGGGAGACACGAGGGACCCAAAGTGGAACTCTTTCATCCCTAACAAACTTCAATAAAGAGCCTACGAGTCTACTCTAAGAGACTACACAACTAAGAGGCAAATGAATGAATGTATTAAGACAAATCAACAGGAGACGAGCGGTGTCAGGAACGCCGGAAAGCCTCATCCTCCCGAGACCTAATTAAGCGACAGCTTTGTGAAGGATTGGGAGTCGTTTAAGGTGATTAGGCACTGCCATCGGCATGCACAACCAGGCCAAGCATGCACCCACCGCCAGCTTCAGCTGGTAACACACTTTATTTAGGGCAGCAAAGTAGGTCCGGTCCGCTCACTCGAGGGGCTTTGCAGTGATGACGGGAACTTTAAAGGGACACTCTGGTTGAGGAAACTAACGTGGCAAACAATGAACACAAGATGAGGAAGATCACATGTCTGGGGGATATAACCTGAAATCAGTATCACCATAATAATAATAATACATTAATAATAATAATAATAATAATAATAATAATAATAATAATAATAATAATAATAATAATAAATATCATTATCAATATAATTCTATTTAAAGTCTTAACAGAATGTTAATAATAACTGAAATAAAAGTCACGGGCAAGATTATAATCTCTATTACACTAGAGATTCTGAATGTCAGTAAACATTCATATCCTATGACATTTGGTGATTTTCAGCACTGAAAAAGGCAGCTAAGAAAAGCATCAAATGTGTTTTCAGATGTATTTACTTGACTATGTATAAAAACACTGTTGAGCGTTCCTTAAGGATTAGTTTGGTGCATTTAGATTGATTAGAATCACCAAAAGATGTTGATCTGGCTAACTCCATAGACAGTGTTCACCTTTAGCTACAGTGGGCGGAGTGCTCCTCTAACTGCACGTAGTATTTGGTCATTTAGTCACATCTCAACTAGAAGGAGACAGTCTCAGGATTCGGTGGGAGCTGTAAATTAATTGACCTCCATAGCCCAATGGGGGCATTCAAACAGACGCAGTTGTGTCACACAGGAACTCACCCTTTAACTGTAACTATACCACACTTCGATCAGGAAGAGTCCCTCTCACACAAAAGGGCATCTCTTCACCAAACCTTTATAGTTGTAAAGGGCCATGAAACCCTCCGAAGTGTTCAGTAACTCAGACATCTTGCTTGAGACTGACAACAAAAGGGTCAATTACAAATTTAAGGCAAAATGGTGATGCTATGCAATTTAATAAGCCATGTTCTCCTTCCTACAATGAAAGCAAATCGCTGATAAATAATACAAGCCACATCACAAATGGGTTCATGGAATATGCACTAAAGGTTTTAAAGAAGCAGTCCACCCAAAGCTGGTAACGTGGCTAATGATGTATTAAAGACAGATGGCGTTTGCAGTCATGCTAAGATATTTGTTTTAGCTTTAATACAATGGTAACCTTATCATCAGCATTTATTAATTACTCTAATCAACTACTATATTCTCTCTGCTGCTTCTGACTAGATGGTTTAAGGTGTTTTTCAGATATTCAGCAACACACACATGTATGCATAAAAAAAATAACAGTGTGTGTTACATTAAAATTGAGCAATTGTTACAATTGTTACAATTAAAAATGAGCACCAGGCGGGTTACATATCCTATTTAAAATAGTTTACTCAAAACAAAGGTTTACATTCCTCTTTAAAAGAGTTTTACTCAAATTAATATTGTTGGTAATTAATATTGGTAATGTTATTATATGTGTCAGTGTCTCTAAGGAGTGTTGAAAGAAATGTTAATAAAATGTGACTTTAAAAGAAAGAAAATGTTCTACTCATTAACTAATCTCAAGCATCCCTGAGACCACGTGATCCATGTTCCACCCCATCGGTCATTTCCTCAAACAGGTTAAAACCATACGACAGCAGGCGTCAGTATGGCCTTCTCTTCCCTCTGACTTCATTTTTTCAAAGCATTCTTGCCGACGGGAAAGCGTTGAGGAGAAACGACGGAGACGATTCGGCAGGCCCATGAATAAAACATGAGTGGCTTAAAAATTTTAAGTGGAGGAAGGAGAAGGAAGAGGAGGATTGGGGGTGGGGGTGGGGGTACATGAATAAAATAAAGTCGATCAATTATTCATCAACACAGCCGTTAGCATCGTGGGGGTTCATATGGATGGCCACTGCATACGATGGAAACGGCGACGACTGCGGCGACATTAGGATTCTGGCCTATAGCAACAAACTTTATTCTCACGATTTGCATTTGTTGTCAGGGTTCAATGTAAAATTCTGTCAAGGCTGAAGGTTAGGAGTTGGTGCTAGTACATGCTAACAGCAATGACAATATTGACATTTGTACCTCAGATGAATCGACAAAGACTTGCAATTTTAAGAGCGTTTCCAAGCAGCAAAGCAAGTCCTCATTTTTCACACAGCAGGAGGTAAGAACTAATTTTAACCCCAACACTTGACGCAACTCTGTGGAAGAAATAATTTGCTGCAATTACAAGATCCACAGCGCGCCATTATGACTCCACAGAATAGCATGGGGGGAAATCATTTCAAACACCTTCCTGAAAAATGTGCACACCAAAGCTCTTGGAAAAAGCTAGGCCATAGAGGGCACACTCAAGGTCTCCTTTTTATGAATTTCAAAATAATGTTTCTAATCAACACAACTTTGCCCATGTCAATTATTTGGCTTCCTTTTGAAAGTCTGATAATACTTTCTTTTAATCTGTAAATATTTCAAACCTTGAACTACAACAGAACTATGATGTGAAACAACAAATAATACAAATCAAAATAATTGTTCATAGGCAAAATGTTGAATTTAGGGGTGGGTGAAATATTGTGTATACTCAATGTATCTTGGCTTGTTCCATGTGCAATGTAGTACATGAGTGTACCATGAATATCGAGTACAAATCCTCACGTTAACGTTAAACAGACAGCAGGTTCTTCACTTTCGAGTTTGTTTTCTCTACCCTCTTAAAGCAGACAGCTCACTTCCCCACTTGTCCAGAAAACTCTCCTAGTGCATGATGTGATTGGTTTTGGAAGTGGAAATGGAAGCGTACATCTTGGTTCTGAAGAAATACAGCACTGGTTCTGTTACTCTGAGCACAAAAACAGAAGTAAATGTGAAAACGTGCATGAATGACGTTCTTCCCGTTGTAAACGTGCTGTGTGGGCGATCGCGTCATACATCGTCATCACTGACAAAAGTGCATCAGTTCAGTCAGGTCTTTCCCTTTATTACAGACAAAACTCTTAGCTGATAAATCACAACAACCAGCATTTTATTCTGGGCGCACGTCAATCGCATTGTGATGCGGCTCCGAGTTCTCCCCCAGAAAGAAAGAATGCAAGAAGATATACAGTATATAGTGTATCGTGATATAGCTTAGAAATATTGCTTAAAATATGATTTGTAGGCCATATCGTCCAGCCCCAGTTTAAAGGTGCCTTGTCACACGTATTTCATTATTTTTTGTGGTTATACCTGATGTTCTTCCATGAACATTTTTGGGGGGGAAAATGCCTTGGTTTTCTTGTTTCATGCCATTCTATCATGGTATAGAAAACCTGCAGGAAGACACGACTTGATTTGCGCCAGTTCTCATAGATATTCAACATGCATATTAGCTTTGCTCCGATTGGCTAACAGCTGCCAAGGAGAACCTGGCTATCATCATCCTTTACCCAAAATTCCTTATCCAAAGCGACACGGACTCTCAACAAAAACCCAATTACAGATTATACACATATCTTAAATTCTTTACTGTGTTTTGTAAACCAAACCTGCCCAGGTAGCTTTGCATTTACTTTGACAATTTAATCTTAACTTGAAACAGCTAATCACATAATGTCATGCTGAACCTACAACTAGCCCATGTTAGTGAAATGAGAGTGCTAACCTCATGCTAGCATTGTCCAAATGGACATGAAACGGACATGAAACACAGCCTTTCCTTGTGTTGACTATATTACTTACGGGCTGTGCCCTGGTTCATCGACTGCCGTAATGGTATTGCTCCAGTTTTCAAAAGCAACTTTGACGTCAAGCCACTGCTGAACTTGCCATAGTTGGCAAAGTCACTCTCCTTAAAATGAGACGAAGAGAGAACTAATATTTTATTATAATGTTGAGGTATTGCTCTAAAAATAAACTGAAGCCATTTGTCCCTCCAGTCTGTTTTCTTGGGCAACATGCACATTGTTGAAGTTCTGTTTTTGCATAAAGCACAACATCGTTGTCATTCCGCAATCCTCGCCGTCATTGAGCTAGTCGAATTCTGTGGGTGGTCACAAACGGGAAAGATCATAAATAATAATGAGTTCTATCAGTGTGACGTAGAACTGATAGACTTTTCTAATCTGCGTGTTTTCTCTGCTTATTTCTTTTCATTGGCTATTGCAGATAGCAGAGGTAACAGTGCGTCTTAAGATCCACCGTATAACACAAAGTCATATTTAAAAAATGCATGGCTAGTCCAGTAAGTTAGTGAGTGATATTAATTTCAGGTCATATCATCCAGCCCTGCACTTATCCATAACCTATAAAAAATGATGACCTGACCTCCAGCGACAGCTGCAAGACGTCATCATGCAGACCAGCTGTGCTCCGTCTGCCCTCATGTCTCACCGTTAAGAGTTGAGTGGCATGTGAAAGACCAAGAGAGTTGAGGCCGGAGGTCTGAGGGGGTCAGATGGGACGGATTGATGTTTTCGGGAAATGCCTATGCAAACAGCAGGCAGCTCCAACCACCCCACACCAGCCCAACCCACTGGCACCGAGACTATTGTTGAGGCTAATCCATCCCAGCACTCGAGGGTCGACAGCCACCCCCCTCCCCCGGGGGGCTACACGGCAGAGGAAGCAGGTCTCAAAACTCGGGAGCCAGACGACTGGGGTTAGTCTGGATTTTTAAGTGAACATCTGGCAGATATGAGCCTCCTGGCTGGACTTAGAGGGGTAGCAATACATTGATCTACATTGCTATATTGAGTCAATGAGCAAAGCCACAGCATCCATACAAAATGAAAACATCAGACATCATATACAATGTACCTAAGCCTTTAGGTCTTTAATCAAAACCTACATTCGATCAGAACCTCTAATAAAAGTCAACTTGCCTATGTCTGTTACTTTGATTATTTTTCAAATTCCCCAGTGTGTGTTCATTTACTTCCTCTAAAAATATACTACCGTTGTTCTGTGACTACTTTAATATCACAAATTATACACAGTCATTGGAAAAAATCTTGTCAGTGAATTATGACGGTTAAAAAAAAACACTAAAACAGGAAAACATGAAACTGATTAACCCTAATTGTAATGATTAATTTTTTTATTACAGTAAATGTTACATTTTCATTACATTTTTAATATTAAAGAGAAGACTGATTTTGCTTGGGAGTAAGAATTTTACATAATGTTATGTTATGATATAAATGGAAATAATTGTTTTAAACAAACATATGATTTTGGCTAATGGCTCTTGAACTGAATCAAAAATTGTACTGTAGCACCTTGTGAGAGTGTTATCATTGTCTGTTCAATTAATATTAGGGATGGCCCGATCGATCGGCATCGGACGATTTTTGGCCTGATCGGTGATCGGCCGATCACTCACACGTATTGCCGATTTCAAACCGATCTTGCGCATGCACATTACTTGCAGCACAGCCACGCGCGCATTCAGGCAGCGTTCACATGTACGCTCAACGGAGGCGTTTCTCATTCACTTTGAATGGGGTGACATCGTGCGGCAACAAAATGAATTTTGGGTGCGTGAGTGTGGCGTCACATCAATGCCAAAACTAGAGTGTGCAAAATGGCTTGCCGCAAAAAACTGCGGGCGTAAATTTCAAACTTGCGCGCGCAAATGTGAAACTCGAGAGCACAAAATTAAGAATCGAGTGCGCGGTTGTGATAATATTGCGCCCAAACTGTATTTTTCCTCTCGCGAATGTCTTTTTTCCTCTCGATGTGTTAAATGTTCTTGCGCGCAAAGATGATTACCGACGAGCAGCTTTTTTGCTCGAGCGAGATTTCTGCGCACGTGGTTTGAAAGGGGGCGGGTTTTGGCAGTTTGGGGGCGGGGTTTTGGCAGCTTCTGCCTATGAATCCTATTGGCCGATGGCTCCTGGTCTTGTGATTGACTGCACACTACAGACAGTTTTTACGGAAAAACCAAAGATGACGTAGAAAGAGGAACGGCGACAGGTAGATTAAACACAAGGTCTTACACGTTTAATAAGCACGCAATCAATGGCTCCCCTTGCCCACTTATCTGTCCCCAATTCAACATAAACACAGATGCACAAGTCAATCACAAGACGATCACTAGATGATCAGCAGTTTACCATAGTTGAGGATACAGGCTTCAGAAATCTGATAAATCACCTCCGCCCAAAATACACAATGCAAAGTAGGCGTTAGTTTTCAGACGTCGAGTTACCGGAGTTGTTACATTTTACATTTTATGAGTTACATTTTATTCATTTAAATTTGTAAAGAAACTTTGTTATGAAAATAAAGCATTATATTAAAGAAAACTAGATTTTTGTTTGTATTTGCTGTAGAGCTGCCACTACTATATGTCACCATTATAAAAGTAACTAGTAAACAGGGAAAGTAACTACCGCGTGACATAAAAAAAAAAATTTAACCGGTATCGGAAAAATCGGTATCGGCCGATCACACTTACAAAAAAATCGGTAATCGGAATCGGCCAAGAAAATTGCAATCGGTGTATCCCTAATTAATATAATATTGTATTGTAATGAATCTTGTGATTTACACACCTAGCCAGACTATGGTTTACAGACTTAAGCTTCTTGTGAATGAGGCAAGTCCTGTCCTTGTGTTTGTCATGGAGCCTGAATGGGACTGAAGAGGAGCGTTGGATAAACTGGGACTAACACCATTCGCACACAGGCCAAAGTTTCAGATCTGTGTTGTCAGCACTCCAGCTGGGTTGGAGTAAAATTAACCCAGGCTAGACTACACACATTAAGTATTTTTAACCAAGTCACAACAGGGAATATCATCGCTGGACGATGAGGTGCATGTCCCATGCTTTTTTGCAGACTGATTTAGAACAGTTGCAAACCTCAGTTTCTTTAATATGCATCTCTGACTAGGCATCTCATCATGAAGCAATGTTAAATTCAAGGGAGAACAATATCTGTTACAATATGATTTTGATTCTGTGCAATTTAGAAGCCAGTGATCTACTGTAGGTGAGACAATATATATACACATATGTATGTATAGTGAAAGTGAGTGATCATCATTGCGAACACCTTCTGCAGAGCAACACAGCACAGCACACAGTGCACCACAACGAAACGTGAACTCCGCATCTGATCCGTCTGTGAATGAGCAGTGGGCAGCAAGTGGCAGCGCCCGGGGATCAGTGCTTGAGGTTGGTACCTTGCTCATGAGTACCTCAGTGGTAACTTTACCGTTCCTGAGATTCCTTCCGATCACAGGGCAAACGACCTAACCGTTACGCCACCAACTGCCCCAATATGATATGCTACTTCAAAACAATCACTTCCACTCATTTCAAATCACAAAAAGCAACTAAAATATCATTTGACATTTTTATTCCTGAGCGCAACCGGAAATTTACATGAAAACCAACTTTCTCTTTTACTAAAATTAGAAGTATAAAGTGGCATTACAATATGTACAATGTCTGACTGATATGCTCATTTTGGATCGATGCTATAAGCCTGTTGATCATCGAATCAATGCATCAGTGTAGAGCTAGCATTATTTTGAAATCTGGGAATTCATTTTCTTTCACTCAAATAGATCAAATAAAAGTACAAAAGCTTCAAATAAAACATGTGGCCTTATTTCCCAGGAATGCCATATGCCTTACTGTTCATATTTCACAAGTGACCACTGCAACAGTAAAATGAGAAAACTCTAGGTCTAGGTCAACTGACTTGCAATTTGTCCTCTGATCATCAAACCGCCAAAAAACGGACCAAGCGATAACCAACCAGGATCATTGCAATGACATCTGTGTAGATTTTGTGCTTTTATTATAAGGTTGCATCACTTTAATCAAAAACTTTATTCTGCTGATGTTCAATCTATTTCAGGCATATTTATCAAAATGCTTAAGAATTTTCATAGGTTTTCAATTCTGATATCAAGTAAGCAAAAAAATCTACACAATCTCAGGGTGAACAATCCCTTTAAAACAAGCCTGAATTTTACTCAATGATGACACTGTGGTAAATATAAACATTTAAACTAAACCAAACCTTCCCAATCTGTCTCCTCAGCTAATTTCATCAATTAAATATGGGAAAACGCTAACACCTACAGGCCAAGCAGACCTCCAGGAGCCGAGTTTAACAGCCTTAGGTTAAGCTGATCTCTCGTGGTGCGTTTCCCCAGGGACATTTTCCGGGTCCCTATGGTAACCATCTACATAAGAAGAGACACCCGGCGTGCAAGTTCCCAACAGCCGTATGAAAGGTCATCACAGGGCACTGTGTAAGCAAAGCAATCAAACAAGTTGTTTTTTGTAAACGGCTTCGTCTTTTCAGCACACATACTTTGGGTCCGTCAGCGATGACAGAGATTGCGGCACTTGGTTTTTATTTTTTGAAGTAATCTTTAGCAAGTAATCTTTTTTCTAAGCATTTTCTTAACTTTACACTTTCGCACCAAGTGTTTGAATTTCAAAATCAAAAATCGGCAAAAGGGGCTTCCAAGGACCTTCCAAGTTCACGAGTAAGCAACTTCCTAAATGACTGCAAAGGCTGGGTATAGAAAGTAAAACATACTGGTCTCTATTTACTTAAAAGTGAAACTCTCTCCTAATAACCTGAGGTAAATAAAGACTTTAATAGGAACCCTCTCTGTCCATTTCGTTAATTAATCCCATTTCACAAATGCACCTCATTAGACGGACAATCCCTGATTGTTACCAGGATCAGAAGCCAACAATGAAGCCACTAAGATGCAAACTTTCTGTGTTAAAGAACTAACCTCTAATCACTAGTTTCTAAGCCATAAGGTTGGGGTTCCTATTAAAATGACCAGCGGCAGACTTTTCAACTTAAAAAAGATAAGTATCTAAGTATCCTAGAACTGCCCATTTGCCTTTTTTAGGGTTCGGGTTTTTGGAGTCATCTACTGACCTCTGACTACCAGTCTCTAACTATACGACATCAGGTGGAGATGTTTTTTTTTATTTATTAAAGTGGCCAATGAGGTAAATCTGACTATCAAATGGAACTCTGTGAATCCCACAATTGCCATCTGCCCCTTCTCTGGGGTTCATTCTATTTCTGAGGTAATCACCTTACCTCTAACTACAAGTCTTTATCTGTATGCAAATAAAGTGGTGCTATAAGGTTGGGGTTTCCATTAAAGTGGCCGGTGAGAGAAGTCTCACCTTAACAAATCAAAATGACTAAATCTTAAAACAGCCCCCTTCTTTGGGGCTGAACTCCACAATTACCCCTTTGACCATGTAGAGGATGCATGAAAACACGAAGCTACACGTTTACAGTCTTTATAACTAAGTAGACTTACCGGTCATATTCAGCATTGTCCTTGTCGCAGCGGGCGTCTTTGTGTTTCTGCCAGTCTTTGCCATGTTTGCAAGTGGTGAGCAGCACGACGTCCTCAGAGTTGTGCACATGGTATAGAGCGTTGCGTGTGTCCGATCCAATCCCGGTCAGGTAGCGCTTGCCCTTAAACACCAGCATGTATTTCCGAAAAGGCGGGATGGAGTTGTACTTTAAAAAGCCCCTATCCCCGCCGGTCCTAGGGTGATCTTTGGAGAACAAAGGAATGGATACATCAAAATTGGGCCTGAAGTTCTCGGAGCCAATGCTGGCCTTGGCCAACATGGCCTGGCCGATGTCAAAACCCAGATCCTCTGTGTAGTCTGGCCATGTCCCCGAGTAGAGGTTGAAAATGAGGTGGTTGCGCCCATTGTTCCACAGGCTCAAGTTCTGAATTTTACTTTTCAAGTTGTGCATGTACTGTGGAGAAAGCTGGTCCCGGTCCAGAGTGTCCAAGTTTAGGACAAACAAGCACGCCCGGGCCGGATTGGGCGTGTAGAACCTGGAGCCCTCAATAGATGCCAAAATGTTCTGGTAGCTCTCCGAGATCTTCTCGCCCTTTTGCTGGGGGTACACATAAACCCGGAAGCCATTCTTTTTGCACAAGTCCAAGTCAAAGCACGAGTCCATCCGGCACCGCTTGCCCTTGTAAACGCCAGAATTGACCTCCCTCTTTTGCCTCGGTGACAGGTGAGGAGTCCCGTCAGCCTCGATATCTGCCTGATCCCGGGAAAGGAAGGGCGATAAACGCTGGGCATAGCGGCGCCACTGGGCGTGGAGTCGGAACCCACCACGTTCATCACGTCGGTTCGGGCTCCTCCTGGAAGCTGGCGTGGGCACCCCACCAAAGAACATAAGCAGGACCAGACAGGCGCCAGCAGAAAACAGGATTAAATACCGTTTTTTGGCCTGCATGTGTCCGTCGCTCCTGGCCAAGGGGTTTGCCGACGAATCCAATGCGCCGCCGAAGTATGCTCTCACCAAAGTCGGTCAAGGAACAGTGCTTCCACCACCATCTCCTGCCGGCTCGCAGAGGTTTGAAGCTCGCGTCGTCCACCGTCTTCCGACACCGGTCCCAAATCCACAGCATGTGGACGACTTTTCCTGACCATCCAACTTCTTCCCCTCTGCAAGCCAGACAAACGGAGCTGCTTTCGTCCCTTCTTCAGAGGACCTCCTCGGTCCAACTCCAGCCACCCCGTTCTCACTTTCTGTAGAGCCACATCTTCTGAGGCCGGGTTTACAACTAACTTTCTAAATTGGAACGAAAGCTTCCAGTGTGTTTTTCCCCCAAGATGTTTATTAACACAAGTCCTATCTGCAAAAAGAAGTTTATTACTTATAAACGTTTTACTCAAACCAGGGGAGTTTTACTCTTTACAGCCTTTAAAGAGATTTTACTCAAACGGTGGTATTATAGGACCCTTTAAAAGAGTTCAGATTAAACTAGCAGGGTTACCTGAGCCTTTTAAGGGAGTTTTACTCAAACCGGTGGGGTCACATGACCCTTTAACTGAGTTTAACTCCAAATGGGGGTTAACGTGACCCTTTAAAGATGCCACCAGTTCTAGACTGGTGAATTTTGTTTAGGTTTAGGTTTCAATTCTGCGTCTGGGTTTCGTAGTTTAAACTACGTGACCAGTTGTAATTCATGTTAACAGACTCTGCCCCAATTCCGGACCTGAATTTCAGTCATTTTTGATAAACTAGTTAACTAACTACTTTGCCCATTTTCAGCACGAACTCCCTCCTGACTGCAAAATCTGACTTACAACCGACTCGTTCCGACTTGACTGTAGGTAAATCCCTACAAACGTTCCAGCTTTTAACCAAATTAAAGTGAACAAACTAAACTCCTCACGCGAACCAACTCACCTCGCGCGTGCCGAACCCCAGTCAAGACGGGGAAAAGAGAGAAAAAAAAACTAGCCAACTCACGGCGTCGAACAAACCGTCCAAGCCAAAACGGACCGAACCCTGCTTACACGCGCTCTGATTCCGACCGGTGGATTTAAGGCCGGGCTAACGGACCGCACCGAGCCGAACAAATCCCTGCATTTTACACATTTCGGCACTCACGCGCTCCTTCAGCACTAAGGCGAGAGGCTGCTTCACGCGCCGTCACCAGCGGCTCAGTTGTTGTTTTTCCTTTCTTCTCGTCGGGACGTAAAGGTGACGCACCGCTTTTTTCAACGCGGCAATTCCCTCTCCGAACCGGGTCCGAACCAGACGCGCGGCCGCCAAGAAATCCACCAAAAACTCCGGGAGCGGAGCCGAGCCGAGCCGAGCCGAGCGTTCCGGGGCTTTACGCTGCTGTAGTTGTTGGGATTTGCTTCGCTGTAGCATTCCAATCCCCGCACGACGTGTAGTGACGTCACGCTCCTCCTGAACACAACGCTTTTTTTCATTGGTTGACGCCATATCCGGGAGGGCTGGGCTTCTTTCACTGCCGGAGCCAGAAGCTTTAAGTATTATCAATTGAAGGAAAAACGATTCGATGTGTGCCGATTTCACAAAGGCTACGATACGATTTCAATTCGAATGAATTCAGAAGCAGTAACCAATGTGAAACCATATTATATGTTGATTTAACACAATCACTTCCATTCATATCAAGTAAACTGTCATTTGTGACCCTCCACGGCAAAACCAGTTGCTTGTTGCAACGGAGGTTTCCGAGAAAAATGACCGTTTATGTTGCGTGGGGTAAAATTTAGGATTTTTTGTTTTTAGTGTTTTGAAACAGTGGAAGGTCTATACTGTACTGTTGTGAATAAATTTCGCTGAAAAACTTACCCTTTCCATCCTATAAACGTGACTTTCTTGAGGTGAGGAATTCAATTCCAGCAGAAAGTTAAAAGCTCTACTTCAATGTTTACAGTAAATTCACTCATTGACTAGCAAGTCCCCCGAATTCAGTTAACCTAACGCAGGTAGGCTATCCGTGTGGCTGTGAATGCAGCGTAGGCTACCGTAAATACAAACATAGCCATATGTCGTCCGATTCATTCGATATAGGTATCGTTTTGAAGGTTGACTTATGCCCTTTCATGAAAACATAGTAACTCAATTTTGAAAATTTGCGACAAGCAACTGGTTTTGCTGTGGAGGGTCACATTTGATATTTTTGTATCTGATCTCAAGTACACATTTAAATGGAAAAAAAACATTTCTTTTAATAAAAAACCCACCTGTTCAATATGTATGATGTCTGATCAATGTTTTCATTTTAGATCAATTCCATGGGCTCACTGATCATTAAGTCGATGTGCCGATGTAGATTGATATATTGTTGCAGCCCTACTACATGGGTCAAATGTAACATAAATTTTGAATAAAATGTGCTATTACAATATCTGCAGTTACTAGATCCAACTTCAATGTTAGTTCAGAATTTATAAAAGATACTCTTTTATTTAGTCAAAGTCAAAGTAAACTTTGTCATTTCTTCTATATATTGTACAGATATACAGAGACACAAGAACACGTGGCTCCAGTTTAACAGTGCAACAAGAAATAGAGAACAAAGAACAGATAGGGCACATGGAATAAACAATGTATAAAAAGGACACAAAATACACAATTGACTGACAGTTTTCAATATGAAAGATTTCGATATCCAGTCTATTAATAGAAGTGTATTCTTAAAAAGTCTGACTGAAATTTAAATTTGTACAGATATTATAGCAACATTGGAGAACCATTCTGTGCAATACTTTTCAATAATGTGTGCAGATATAGTTAGTTAAAAAGTGACCAGTGATATATACATGTTTAGCGGCAGTGCAAAAATTGTGCAAATATTATGGCAATGTTGTAGCAATAGTAATACTGTACAGTTTGTAACTTTGTACAGTTTTCTTATTCTTACACATCTTTTCAGAGAGAGTTTCAGTGCAACATGAAAGAGATGGTCCGTATAGCAGCATGTGCATCACAGCAACGGTGAGATATAAAGTGCAGAGGTGCAACAGAGTTAGTTCACAGTCCCAGTGTGTGTGGAGGGGAGTGTGAGCGCAGGAAGTGTGTTTAAGAGTCTTGTGGGAAAAAGCTATCATGCATTCTGCTGGAATGAGTCCTGATGCTGCGGTAGCGTCTGCCGGATGGGAGGAGTGTAAAGACACTTTATTTAATAGACTGTATAGAATTTTTCACATTGAAACTGTTACTGACCTCATGCACATTCAGTGTAAGAGACAACTTCAAGACCATAATTGTAGGCTGAGTAGCGCATCCTAATTGTCTTTCATTCTACTTCTACAGTAGTTTAAAGTGTATATTTCATATTCTATTTATATATTGCTTATTCTATGTGCCTTATTTGTTTTTTGTTCTTTGCACTGTTAAAACTGGAGCCACATCATCTTGTCTCTCTGTGTGCTTGTACAGTATATAGCAATAAAGCCTACATTGACTTTGATTTGACATTTAATTATTTGATTGTATATTTAATATGATCTAACAAAATATGAGACAAACTCACTAAAATCTAAAATATATAGAAATAATCCCAAAAAAATGAATAACAAAACTAAAACAATTCTATAAAATGTACATTTGTGTTATCATGTCTACTGTGTATTACAAAGTCCAGTGTGCAATTATATAGTGTTGTGTCCAGTCTTCTAATAAATATTTGCTTGAATAAAAAAGTAGCCACAATGGATAAAATTATGCATTGCAAAGTTTGTTAAACCAGGGTTTTCCCCAAATGGGTTTCCAAAAGTGAAAAATCTAGTTCTGATCTGAGTGACTGAGTGATTATTTGTCATTGTAAGTACACCAAAGCGCAGCACACAGTGCCTCACAACAAAATGTTGACATGGGCAGCACCCAGGGAGCAGCGCTTGGTGACGATACTTTGCTTATGAGTACCTCAGTGGTACCTTTAACAATCCTGAACTTTAAACAGTGACCCTCCGATTGGAGGGTCAACTCTTAGCCATTATGCTGCCAAGTGCTCCCATATCTGTTGAATGAGACTTACAGTATATTTTGTTAATTTATTTATTTTCTGTAATCTACAGAGGCTAGATTAGAACTTAAAACCCAGTCTACAATATAACATAAATAAAGAACACAGGATAAATTTAAAAATTAATATTTTTTGTTATTTGCAAAAAACTAATGAGCAATAACTTAATAACCAGACTAATAAAACCAAATTACCAAATGACTTTCTTAACCAGTAAAGCATAGCCTTTGACAATAGACTAAATAACAAGTACATCTTTGTTTTTTTTAATGGTCTTTTCTGAGTGAAGAGGCATTATTATTATTTGAGTGATAAACTTCAGAAAATGACCCCTGCTCAAATTCAAATTTAATTAAACTCAAATGTATTTATATAGCGCTCTTAACAACAGTCATTGCCACAAAGCACTTTACATATAACCGGACTAAATCCACAAGCAAGCCTGAGGCGACAGTGGCAAGGAAAAACTCCATCTAATAGGAAGAAACCTTGAGAGGAACAAGACTTGGAAGGGGATCCCCATCCTCCTCTGGGCGACCGGGTGCATGAACATTTAATACACAGCAAGCATTAGTTCAAGATTAATCGTTAATTAGTCATTTTTACAGAAGTAAAGATATAAAAATAGTCCAAGAGACTTTTTCAAATCCCAAGTCCTTACTGGGCCACTTGTAGGATCCTCTCAACAACATTAAGCTAAAATTAGTTCAATATTAAACTGGTAATTCAGTTCAAGTCCATAGGGTCCGATAAAGTCCCAGCTGGTTCCAGATGATGACATCTCCATAGAGTCACAGTGAGGGTTCAGTCGGTCAAGTGTCAGCTCAGGAACAGCTCGTCAAAAAAGAAGAAGAAAGAGAAAAGAAATAATATGGATAAGAATTTAATGGATGAAAATGGGTGTGATATACAATTTTAATAAATGCTTGTTGTGTAATATTAATATCTATCAAGAAATAGAAACAGAAAACCAAGCTACAACATCAAAAATAGAAAGGAAAATATATTGACTAAATATGTGTCGTAAACATTAGCGTTATGCTACAGTTAAAAGCAATTAAAATAAAAGGTAACAAATATATTTCATGGTAAGCCATGACCTTTCCACAAGCCACAACCGACCTGTTTTCACAGCTGCTGCACCATGAGACATGGGCCAGGAGCTGAGACGGAGGGATGGACAGGAGGAATGTGAAGTTGTGTTCCTCGGAAGCTGCTATGTGTGTGTGTGGCTGCTATTACGGGCCAGTGATCAAAGGCCTTCTGTAGCCTCCGTTTCCTTTTACACACTCGCCCCAGTCTTTCATCTGCTGCCTGGTGCTAATACTTTTGAGTTTTAATGCAGGGTTCAATGTGTTTTAAGAGCAAATGCAAATAGAAAGAGAAAATGAGAGGAAAGAGTAACATAGACTTTAAGCTGGTTCAAATGGTAGATATTGTTGAGTTAAAGGGGCATGAAACACTTTTATTGAGGTTTTTAGCAACACGTACATTTAGCCTGTGACTGAACACAATTCAAGTTTGAGTTACTTAGACAACCAAGGCAAATTATGATTTTGTGCATTCCTTTCATTATCTTTTTTCTGTATTGAAAACCAATGTTGGTAAATATGACAGGAAAGCGAACTCATTTAAAGAAGCACTCCACCCATAAAAGTAAAATTGGATATTTTTCCACAACTTGCATTGCTTGTTTTACTTTTTTTTAAAAACACAGTCAAATCAAGAGCGGTTTCGAATACATTTTACTGTGTGGGCACAATTTGCAGAAGAAGATTACTGCCAAATCTCTTAACACGCGCTCAAACAGTCTATTTTCTTCTGCTTGCATTTAAAGTTTAGGCTCATAAAACCATTGACTATCACTAAAAACAATGATAAGTATGTGTTACTTACACCTACTGTTGTATATGTTTTTCATAACCCCTTAAGGAGTTTAACTTAAATTGTGAGGTTACTTGCCTCTTTAAAAGAATTTTACTCAAACTGGCATTATCTGGCATTTTTAAGGCATTTTAATTTTAAAGTAGGGTAAGTTAATGGCACATTAAAAGACCTGAACTAAAACTGCAGGTGTTGAATTTGACACAAACTGGGGGTGTTAGCTATGCTTAAACTTAAAGGTTTCAAGCCCTGTTCAAACAGGTAGAGGTTATATCTCTTTAAAATAGTCTCAAACTGGGGGTGTTATGAGCCCCGTTAAAAGGTTTAACTGAAACTGTGGGTTAAAATGACTTTTAAAACTTTTAAAACTTGAAATGACTTTTTTTAGAGTTCTACTTAAGATGGACTTTTACCTACCCTTAGCAAAAAGTGGTTTTGAAGTTTATTTTATTAAGTATGCTTGAGTATAAGTATAGCAATTATACTATGGACCATGTACCATGTACCTTGTAGTGTACTAGAAAGTACACTAATTTAATACTTCTTCGGACTAAATTGGAACATTTTTAAGTTTGTAAAAGTATACTTTAGGTATACTTTATAAGGCCATTTTAAGATTACAAAAGTATACTTTTAGACTTTAGTAGACTTTTCTTTATACTTATCAGTATAAGTCAAGTATACTTCACTATACTATTCTTAAGCATATAAAATATAGTATATAAAAAGTAAACTTCAAGTATACTGCCTCAGTTTTAGTATACTGTATAATAAGTATACTCATAGTACAATTGAACAAACTACTTTTTGCTAAGGGTAGCCCTTTAAAGGAGCTTTACTCCGTTACTTTACTTTGGACAGTTTGTAGCGTAACGGGTAGGGAGTTTGAATCATGATCAGAAGGCCTCTGGTCTGAATCCTGGATCAGAAAAGGTACCACTGAGATACTCAAGAGTAAGGTACTGTCTCCAAACGCTATTTCCTGGGCGCTGCAAGTGAGCTGCCCACTGCTCCTTTATGGATGGGTCAAATGCAGAGGTCACATTTTGCTGTGCTGTACTGTGCTGTGCTGTGCTGTGTTTGCAATGACAAATAATCACATACTTTCTTTCACTTTACTCAAACTGCTAGTGTTACCTGGCACTTTAAAGAAGTTTTCACTTAACTGGGTAAGTTCTTCCTATCTTTAAAGGAATTTTACTTAAACTAGCAGGGCCATCTAACCTTTTAAAAGAATTTTAATCAAATTTGTGTTCATTCCACTTTAAAAGTGCTGCACTCGAATTTAGTCGAATTGAGTGTTTCATGCCCATTAAAAATTGTTTACTCACACTGCAGTGAATTTATTCCACCTTAAAGTAACTTTTAAAAACCTTGGTGTTACATGAGCCTTTAAAGACCCAGTGAGGTGAAAACCGTCCTTGATTTGGTAACACGAGAAATGTTTCAGAAAAGTGTGTATGAACCCTGACTTCAGTTTTACGGCGTTGTGGAATTATGCAGCTTAACAGTTTTTCACAGCTTTTCACAGTAGATTTTTCAGAGCGGGACTAAAATGCAGCCAGCTGAAGTAGCGCAGTTATGTTCAGCCCTGCAAAGATCTACTGCTCTGGCCCTGTCCACCTTCATAGCGTCAGTACCTACCTACCTGCTGGTCTGGGCAAATTCGCTAAGAGACATGCCAACAGCTTTGAGCGTACAAAGTACTGTCTGTATTTTCACCACTTTGGCACATAATTTTACCTATGTAGCAATGTTTATATTTGCTCAAAATTGACAAGGTGATTACTGACAGCTGTTTCTTTGGTGTGAGGAACTTTGAGCCGATATTATTTTGACCTTATAGGGTCTTTAAAAGAGTTCAACTCCGCAGTTACAAGCTTAACTCAACCCTGGGCTTGGGAGGTACAAATCCCATTAATAGAAGTTTTATATGTGAAATATATGATAACTAATAAAAATGTATTTATAGACCATCATTAACTATTGACTCGCAAATCCAGCTATGATAGAACAGAGTAAAATTTCACTCTGAAATAGAATCTAGATCTGAACCATTAACCATTATAGTTTATGCTGTTATTAGAGGCAGGAAAAACTCTTCTGCTGTTTCCTCATTTTGTTCTGAAAGCTCCACAGCTTTATGTGAGGTGTCATCTTTAATGCTGGCTTTGGCACACGCTAAACCCTTTGTGCTGAGGCGTGTTAATCCAGACCTAATGCTACAAGGTCCAATGAAAGGATTTGCTGTTCATTAAATTTTGGAGCTACATTCTTGGGACTACATTCATCCATCCAACCTTCTTTATACCTTCATGCATTACAGTTGAGGTCAGAAGTTTACAAACACTCATCATGGGTATGAATGTCATATTCATTTTGGGCTTTTATTGATTTATTTGAACTGCCCTTTACAGGGCAGAATGATTATACACCATACAACTTTAATGATTTTTTAAAACAAGAATTGTGTGCACAAGATTGAATTGATTTAGGATTGTCTCTAATCAACACAGGGTCAAAATTATACAACGTACATACATTATATACATACAGGCTCAAATATATACATACGTCCCAACTAATATTTGGTTAAATGTCCCTTAACAAGTTTCACCTCTTTGTAGTCAACAAGCTTCTGGCATAATTCTGGCTGGATATTTCACCACTCCTCTTGGCAATATTGGTACAGTTCATTTAAATTGGTTGGTTTCCTGGCACAGATCTTGCTTTTAAGCATAGTCCACAAATTTTCAATAGGGTTGAGGTCGGGGCTTTGGGAAGGCCATTCCAGAAGCTTCATGTTAGCTTGCTTTATACATTCCAAAACCAGTTTTGATATGTGTTTGGGATCATTATCTTGTTGGAACACACAATTGTGTCCAAGTTTCAACCGCCTAGCAGTTGATTTGAGGTGAAGTTGAAGGATTTGGAGAAAGTCCTCCTTCTTCATTATTCCATCCACTTCGTGCAATGCACCAGTGCCCCTGGCAGCGCTGACAGCGCTGACAGCCCCAGAGCATGATACTTCCACCATGTTTGACAGTTGGTACAGTGTTCTTAGGTTTGTAAGCCTCACGTTGACTCCTCCAAAGATACTACTTGTCGTTGTGGCCAAATAGCTCAATCTTTGTCTCGGCTGACCGTAAATTTTTTCTTCAGAAGGTTTGTGGCTTGTCTATGTGACCAGCTGCAAATTTCAGTCAAGTTTGAAAGGTGTTGATTTTGGAGCAGGGGCTTCTTTCGTGGTCGGCACCCCCTTAGTCCAACTCGCTTCACTGTTCACTGTGGACAGTGACACTGATGTTCCACCAACTTCCAGTTCATGGCAGGCTTGAGTCTTGGTGGTCCTTGGCTTGTTCTTGAACATCCTAACCAATTTCCTTTAATCTGAGGGTGACAATTTGGGTCTTCTTCCAGGCATTGGCAAAGTGGTGACACATCCAAACAACTTGTACTTACATACAATTGTTTGAACTGATGATCTTGGAATGTGCAGTTGTTTAGAGATACTTTCCCAACTTGTGTAAATCTACAATTCTCATTCTTAGATCTTCACTGAGTTCCTTGGACCTCCTCATTGTTCTGAGTATTGGTTAGTCCAATGAATGCTGTCAAACACATCCTTTTTATGCTGGCAAAGAGAAACCAACTACAGTTAATCAAGATCACTAACGAGAAGTTAGTAGGCCATTGCCTTGTCAAGTTAAGACATTCTAGAATCTTCAGCACCACTTAATAAAGGATTTAGTTGTTATGTATGTATATATTTGAGCCCGTATGTATAACTTGATTGTGTTGATTAGAGACAATCCTAAATCAATTCAATCTTGTGCGCTTGTTCAATCTATCTATCTGTGGACTTATACAGTATATACATCCATTTATTCATCCATCCCTTCATCTACCTGGTGGTTTGATTTGATTTGTTCAGAGTGGCTCAACATTACCGTGGAGAAGCTGAGTGAGCATATGTGATTAGCGATGGATAAATTGGGCCTGCAACCGCTTACCTCCATCTTGAATTAAAGATAAAGTTTACCCACAGGGGAGAGAGAGGACCGAGTACGGGTCATTTGCATTCTCTCAATAGCCAAAACGCCATTCACAAAACATTAACGAGGCAGGTGTGAGGTGAGATGACAACCTGACCTGACTGTGACTTTTTTTTCTTCTTCTTTTTTTTTTAAATTGTATTTTATATTTTTAATTATGCCTAATTGCAGTCAGGAGCGGTTCAGGATACATTTCACTGCATTTTGTACTTGTATAACTTGCATGTGACAAATAAAGAATCTTGAATCTTGACCAGCCATCATGTCCTGGGCTAGCTTAATTGCATCTTCTTATTAAAATGTGCAAAAGAAACATAAAATGCAGTTTACTAGTAGGTTAATTTACCTCAATTTGCTATAAATCTTTAAAGAGGCATTAAACCCTCTGATGTGTTTTTTTAGATGTTTAATAACACAAATGTCTTGCCAGTAACTAACAACAAAAATAGCTTGTGTTGCGTTTACGGCTTGTTTTTTAGCTTCTTTTTTGAAAACGAACAGTAGCCAAACTTCACAGAATATGAGATAGATGCGTACATTTGGTACAAGACGCTACGTTTGAACAACCAACATGGGGTGCTTTTTCCATCTCTCTTTCCTTGTCCACCCCCTTGTAACACTGCATTCCACATCCAGTGTAAACAGGAGCAAGAGTTGCTGAGGTGCTGAGAGACCACATTTGCTCAAACAGGGGATGCATGGTCCTTTTTGCTCAAATCGGTGGGATTAAATGCCTTTTTGAAGTGGAGATGCTTCTTTCAGCATCAAGAGTTGTGCTGAGGGACCACATTTAATCCAACTGGGGAGGTTTATGCCCCTTTAAAGGATATTTTTCTCAAACTAGGGGGATACACATGCCTTTAAATGAGTTTTAGTCAAATTAGGGATTAACATGACCTTTCAAATGAGTCAAATGAGATGACTATTTGCCCCTTTAAAGGTGTTTTACTCAAATCTGTGGATTTCATGCCCATTTAAAGGAGTTTTACACAAATTAACAGGGTTTGTGACCCTTTATCAGTGTTTAACTCAAATCAGGAGATTACATACCTCTTTTTATTCAGGGGTTTATTTCCATTGCACCTCACCTTTCCCTTTCTCACCTGGACAAAAAAGACCATGAAAGTTAGATTGCTGTTCATGGACTGAAGTTCAGCATTTAACACCATCATTCCCCAAAGACTGTCCGTGAAACTGAGTGGGTTCGGACTGAGCAACTCTCTCTGCAACTGGATACTGGATTTCCTTTCAGAGAGGCCTCAGTCTGTTAGTGTCGGCAACAACATTTTCAGCACTATCAGACTGAGCACAGGAGCTTCTCAGAGCTGCGTTCTCAGTCCACTGCTGTTCACACCCCTGACCCACGATTGCACCACCATGCACAGTTCAAACCACATCAAGTTCGCCGACGGAACGATCGTGATGGAGCTCTTCTAGTCACAACGACGAGTCAGCCTACAGAAATTTGGTAGGAAGCACGCAGGGACGGTAGAGACTATAAAGAACAAGTTCCTGGGAGTTCACATCTCAGATGACCTCACCTGGACCATCACCAAAAAGGCCCAGCAGCATCTTCACTTCTTAAGCCAGCTGAAGTGAACCAACCTCCCCATTCTCATGATTTCTACAGGGACACCATAGAGAGTGTCCTGACCAGCTGCATCAATATCTGGTTTGGCAACACAAGAAGGGCAGACCAAAAACAGCTGCAAAGGATTGTCAAAGCAGCTGGTAACATCATCAGAGCATCTTTCACAAATGCTGCATCAGGAAGGCCTCCTGCATTGTGCTTGACCCCTCACATTCTTTACACTCCTCCCATTCGGCAGACGCTATCGCAGCATCAGGGCCTGATCCACCAGACTGTATGATAGCTTTTACCCACAAGCCATTAGACTCTTGAACACACTGCCTGCCCTCCCACTCCCCGCACACACACCTGTAATGTTAATTGACTCTATAACAACTCTGCACTGTCTTTGTGCTGCTATATGGACAATCTGATTCATGCTACATTGAAACTATCTCAGGAATACTGTTCATGTTTACAGTCATGCTAAACTGCTGCTGATGTGGCATAAATGCACAAAAGATTGTTTTCCATGATTGTAGTTGTAGTTCTCTTCCCTTAACTGCTACTACAATGCTACTGAACAACTTTTGAACATTGCTTGGACATATCACTGATTGTAGTTTCTCACTTGACTGCTGTTCGATACTTGCACATATTAGTGAACTCCTCACTTTTAGCTGAGGACAAGACTACATGTTAGATCAGACTATATAAAAGATATCGTTTTGGTTAACAGACTGTCTGTACTGAAATTTTTCATATTGAAACTGTCGCAGATCTTGTGCACAACAGGTGTAAAAAGACAACTCTAGGACCAACTCTTGTAGGCTGAATGCTGCATGTAACCTAATTGTCTCTTTTTATACTTCTAGTTGAAAGTTTATAATTTATATTTCTAGTTTAAAGTGTTTATCTTATATTCTATTTATTTATAGTTTTTTCTATGTGCCTTGTTTGTTTTTTGTACTGTTAAAACTGGAGCCACGTCGTCTAGTCTCTTTGTATACCTGTACAGTATATAACAGAGATGACAATAAAGCTTTGACTTTGACTTTGAGAGAGAGAAATAAAGAGAAAAAAGCTGGTGTGAAAATAGCGGGAGGTGATGGAAAACCATACACACAAGTCTTTCTTATTTTCTCCCTTAGATAATTCAGATACGCTATGACAAAGATAAAACTTTAGCCTCACACTTGACAGACACATGCACACACATAGACACACACTCTTTCCCTTTAAGATTCAACTGTACTGACAGAGCTGAGGAAGATGTCTAAAGCGAGAAAAACAGCTGTGGCAAATCACTGACAGCAAGACAAACTCGATGAAAAACAGCCTACATGCAGTTCGAATCGAGTGTTGGTGATAAATCTTCTAAACATCCTAAGAACATGATTAATGCCACTTCGAGTGGAGACGTAAAGATAAGCAAAGACATTTAATTAAACACGGAGCTGGGGACGTGATTTCTAGACATACACTGAGAATCAAAAAAAGTTCTGTACTTCTGTACCTTTGCTCATCATTTTGGGCAAATGTTGACCAATTTAAAAAAGGCACAGTTGCATTCAGAATTTAATTAGCGTATTTTATTACATTTGCTTAAATTTGAATATTATATTGCCATTAAAACTGAAACTGCAATATCTTATTAAAATAGCAGCAGTAATAGTAATAGTAGTAGTAGGTTATGATAGTATAGTAGTTTAACAACTACATTAAAGTTATTTCATACAGTAATATTAAAGTAATTTAAAAAAGTGAAACATGATAAAAGATAAAATGAAAATCTAAATGTTTTAACAATGTAATGTCAAATCACAAGAAAGGTTCAATGATGTTTTGGAAGTAGAGTGTGTTTTGACTTTTGCCTTGGAAAAGCTTCACTCAAACATTAAATTCTCTCTGTTTCAACATACAGAGTCAGAAATATTGATAAATATGGCCAAAGAGTCCACTGTGCAATAAGCATGTGCCGTAGCTCTATAGCATATCAGATGCCACTTTTGCCAACTTAGCATCAGCCAGAAACACATGCTCATTGAAAATAGCCGTCTTTATAACAAGAGAAAACTAATGCTTGTAATGCTTTGCTTGTAAGGATGTAGCGTGTTGCCAGGTTACATCGCCACTTGTAAAAAAGTTAGTTACTAAAGTAACTATGGTGTTTTAAAATTAAATTTGCTAGGGAGAAGCTACTGAAAAAGTATTTAAGTTAGTAATTTCACTAATTGTGTTTAGCTGCTCTATAACACTGGAAATATCCCATTATTCTGGGTGAAGATTGTTGCTGTGTAGCAGTTTATAGTTTGCATACAAGTCTTTGTAAACCTTCGCTCGGCTCTCAGGTCATGTGGAATCAGAGACTTAAGGAGAGAACAGGCTGCTACTTGTAGTGACTCCAGTGACATGACTGATGTGGAGGAAGATAGAAAGTATCTGGTGTACGATACGTGAAATCAGCGCAGAGCCAAAAGGGCCGCCAGGAACGCCGGGTCTCAGGAAGATGAGAAGCAACACTTGCCCTTCTTATCTTCAAAAGGAAAAAAGGCATCTGGCATCCTAAAGGATTTCACTCCCTTTTTTTATTAGTTGCAAAACCAGAGAGACATTCTCAGATCCTGTGAATGGTGAAAATGCCTTTCCTGCTTTGCTAGACTTGGTTTAATTTTAAGATAGAGAATTTTGATTAATGGTTCAGAATGGCAGCTAGAGAAATCTCGATCAAAAATGGCAAATACTTGTGTTGCACAAATTGCAGAAATGATCATTAGAAATTCACTAGCCACCTGCTAGCTAATCAAAAATAACCAGTATGAAATTGATATTATGATGTTTCATTCTAGTTAACTGGAATGTAATATCATAATATAATGTTAATGTAATGTAAGTTACATTGCAATGCAAGTGAGCTATTAAAGCAGTTTGGTAAAATGGCTTGCTTTATGCCAACTGAATTAACAAGTTGGTTTTATTTGTAACCGATTTCAGAAACTGCGGGAATCATGTGGTATTGCTGATGACTCTGCAGCCCTAAGAACATTTTGAATCCTAAGCAGCTAACACTCAGTATTAAGTAACTAACAGCTAAACAACGCTCCAAAGTTCCCTTTTTGTCCCAGTATTCCAAAAACAAAGTTTATTTTGAGCCAGTTGAGAGGACAATGACTCACTTCATTCTGCCACAAGCCGTTCGTAGCTGCTAAGCTACACAATAGAGACAGGGCCAGGCTGAGTTTGCCAACAACCGTAGCCTCGGCCGGCCGGAAAAACCATTTATATGCAAATATGTGTGACAGTTTCAATGAGTTCCCTTAATACAGACAGCTGCTTGATCAAGACTAATTTCATGTCAGAGCCATGGGTCTCTCCCTCTCACAAATCTTTTCATCTGACACTCCTTTAATTGCTGTCTCAATCTTCTCTGCTCGCCACTCGAAAAATACTCCAGATATGACCGGTATTCTAAAAAACTTCAAATAAATACATGTACACTACAAAACAAATGAAGTAATAACCTAGACATTGTCAAAATGGTTTGTAGAACATGGAAAATGAAGGAAATATAAAATATCAAAATAATTTGTCAAGGAAGTAACTTCGCTTCTGATTGTGTGGTGAGAAAGCAACAAAAGTAAAATGAACAAGAATGATAAAGTGGAACCAGGAACCAGGTTTCCTGAACTATGATAGGAAAAGTGCATGTGAGCTAGTGAAGTATCATTTAAGATATGCAAAATCATTTATGTTTGTATCAAATATGTACTAGAACACCACTTTGGCAGACTTTTAAAATCCATTGACTAGTAACAAAATATAAACCTTGATGCACTGACGTAGCCACATAAAAAAAAAACTACCATCTTTTTACTGGAACTTTTGGGTTGCCAGACCCTTTTCAAAGTCAAAGTCAGAATTGGCCTTGAGAACACGGAACGTTCAAGAATATGGCTTTCTATCACGCTTCCTCCAGACTTTGCCCGGACAGTGCCCCCTCGAACCCAGCTAAGTATCTGTTTCTCTTGTTCTGTGGGTTCACTCTCGGTGTTATTCCTGTGGGGTTTAATCCTCATGTCTCCTCGGTTAGCCTTAGTTTTCCCCGTTAGCTTGCTCCCCACTGCCGGGTTTCTGTGTCTTCACTTCGTGCCTTCGTGAGTAGTTCACTCTCTGTTTAGAGCGCACCTCACTTCCGTATGTGTTGTATGCACTGCGTGCTTCCTACCTAGTAGGTCAGTGTCTGTTTAGAACACCCCCGCGCTTATTACTCTCACCTGTGTCTCGTTTGCCTTGAGTTTGGAATTGGTGCAAGCACTCGTTTGTTGAGTTGCGTGGCTTTATTTAATGCTGTTTGACCCGTGTTTCCCGGAGTCTGTTTGGATCCCATTTCGTTCTCTTTTTGCTCATGTTGTTCACGCTTGTTTCTTGCGTTTTCCCCCAGGCTCGTGTCTCCCAGTAAATCCCCCTCCGATCAGGCTGCCGTTTGCTTCGAGTGTCTGGATCGTTTCAGTTTTTGCCTCGTGGGTATTAGAGCACCAGGATATTGCTCTCTCTGTTTCCCCACGAAAGATTCCTCGGTTCACCACAGAATAAGTACTTGGAGCACGAGCCCTATCTTTCATTTGTACTTTGTTCCTGTTTTTTCATATAGTTTTGTCCTGGGTTTTCCCCTGCATTTTTGCCCTGGTTTTTATTGCTGCCCTTTTGCCACCATTGTGTTCGCCCTGCTTGTTCCCTTCAATAAACCCTTTTTTGTTATGCCTACAACCTTGTCCTCACCTCCTTGCCACTACAACCGCACCATAACACTTTCAAGACAGGGTGTATATCTTTAACGCCAGGTAGGGCTTTGTACAGAATATTTTTGATTATTCATGAATCTCATTTCAATTTCTCTAGTTCTGAGGGTAAACAGATGACCGGGCACATTTCAAGGTGATATTTTCTCATTAGAGTCTGGAAAATGTCTCGTGATCCTCTCAGGGCTTCCACAGGAGAGATAAGTCTGAGCAGAATTTCAACACTGACTGAGCCAAAATTGATTCTTGGGTGCTTTTAATTTGCACATTTAGATTAGAGCATTTGCACAGTACCAGTCCTGGTGAATACCAACTTAAAGTGATGCTTGTTGCGTAAATCCCCTTGTCACACCTACAAGGGTAGAACAAAATACTAAAAACCACAGATGCGGAGTTTGGGGTTTCAGATATTTCACTTGGTTAAAGAGTAGCTGAACCTTCAGTATAGTCAGAGATGTATGGGCTTGAAGTCAGATTTTGGACAGGAAATGTTTGAGGGTAACATGTTTGTGTTCTTAACACATTCATGGATTTCTTGGATGGATCGTTTTACCAAGTCCAAATCAGTTTTACCAAACCCTTCCTTGGTTTAGTTTCTAGGTGTTTCTGCTCAAGTACTGCTTATGTACTAAGATTCCTTGCAAAAAAACTCATCCACATTAGACTATTCCTTAAGTAAAGGCACTAAAATACATATCTGATATGAACAGATGTGCAGATTTATATGGTCAATTGTCAAATGTCAAATTGTTAATTCCAAATATGAGTGCTAGATTGTAGGTCTGTTGTACCAGTTCAGGATTTAGGGTTTTGCACTGTCAGTTCCCAGAAAGCCTTTGTCCCATTCCTGTATGCCAACATGCTTTTCTGAAAAATTGCAATGGGGTTAATAAATACATCCAGGAAGGACAGAACCCATTTAGTGATTTTTTCCTGTGAGGACCACTACAGAGCATCCTTGACTGGAGTCGGGATACTGGGAGGACAATGCTGCCTGATCAGTGGACAGGTAATAAATTCAATCTTCCCATAGGACAGATTGGGGGGTCAAAACCAGTGTCAAGGACCTGAGTTCAGGTGTGCCTCCCAAAGGACTCGTAACCATGGCTAAATCAGATTTACTCTAAAGAGAAGCCTCAAAATTAAGACCTTTGCATCATTTTACCAAAAGTATATGGACACCTGAGTAGTACTCAGTACTATGGACATACCAAAACCAGGAACAATAATATGATGTAATCATATTAAGATCTAATGTAGATCTATTTAATCTATGTCAAAACAGATTGTGCTTGAATAATTATGTATGTGGAAATAATGTGCAAATTAAAAATATTGAGTTGAACCTTCAATTGTGAGTCACTTTGCTTGGTCAAAAATCACTTTAACAAATGCAAATTCCAAAAAAAACCCAACCTTCAAAATCTCCTTGAGACATTTCCATTTCCAAATTACAGCGAAAGTCTCTGGAGAGTATTGCTGATACTCTGCTGAACATCTTCAGGCCTGAGCAGGTCTCGGCACAGTGTTATGGTCCAATAATCACGATTAATTAACCATTTCACACTATTTTCTCTTCTTTTTTGTAAGATGGGAAATTGGAATATATACATGTACAATGGATTAATATAATTTCAAAAAGGATTAGAATAGCCAACATGGGAAAGATTACATTGATAAGAGGTTCTGAATGTTGATTTTGATTGCCAGCCCTAACCAGTGTCCTTTTGGTCTTATTGTGTCTTTGTAAAGACTAAAATTTTGTGTCTTACTTCTAATGCTTTCATACTAGTGCCATGCATCTAGCTCTAAAGTCATTTTCAGAATCATCAAGTTCAAACGTCCTTAGACTTAAATCATGTGAACCTGGCAAAAACACATTGTTGGTGTTAACAACAGACAGTAGCAGGAATGATATGTGCCTCAGCTGGCAGTCTGAGCTAAATGTTTTGTGGTTAAAAGAAAGAAAGAGGAAGAGAAATGCATAAGACAGTTCTGCATAAAACAATTCTGCCTCATATACAATAGCTCAAGAGTCTCAGTATCCCACTAATTAAACTCGACACATGCTTCTGTTTCCAATTACAACCCAGAAAATGGGACTGAAGAAATAAACCAGATGATTTGACGGTTTTATCATAAATAAGATGGACCTAAACCCAGCTTAATCATAATGTTAATGGAAACCAAAAAAATCATGTTTTGATCTCCGGCTTTATTCCTGTTAAAGTCAAATCATATATTTTTTATATTCAATTAAAATCTGACATTGTAATCAGTTGTGACCTGGTCAGGTTCTCTTTATTTAGAAATGAAAGCACAGTTGGTTTGTGTTGCCATCTAGTGTACGTTCTTTGAATGCTCTAAATTCTCAAAAACTCATTTGTAAGGTACAATGGTACAATAAAATTTAAAGTAAATAAAACTCAGGGTGACAAAGATGAATGAAGTTATGAAAGATAAAAATTACACAAAAACGGCTAACAATGAATGAAATTTATTTAGAAAATTACAATGGCGCCATCTGGCACCTTTTCTCATTACTTATAATCAAAGAATAGTAATATACCTGCTAATGTAACAAACTGTATTGACATTTATTGTGTATGCATGTATTTCTTATGAATGATATTAATTCACATACTTGAATAGAGAAATGAGATGTTAATTAAGTAACCACATACAAGTCTAATAAACAAAGAACATCACAATGAATTCACTTATTACTTTATTCTTCACCTTATTTTTACATCAACAAAACAGCCATACGCCTCTGCATTCATTCATTCTTCCATTAAATACCACAGCGGGGAGGAGGTTCTTTACAAATGATGAAATGATGAAAATATGACCCATTAATATGTAATAAAAAGCCATTATTAATCTGAACTCCTCACACTTGGCAACACTGAAGTAGTGCAAGTACCCTTTTGTATCGTGGGTGTAGTTTAACTATCATGTATTCACATACAGATGATGCATTATTAACAGTACTTAAAAGGTAAATCACCAGTTTGCTGCTCACTTTATATTAAAAGTAAAAAAAAAAAGTAAAATGACGCAAAAATGAAAAATTTGGGTAAAAATAATCTATTCTTTTCAATCTGGTTCCTCTCAGTCGGATAACATCCTGTGTCATCCTCAAAAAATATGTGTTACTTTAATAATGAAGCTAATAAAGCCTAATAACATCATAGCTAGCCACCTCAGTCCATTTGGCTAGACCACTCCTTTAATGCAAGTAATATCTTAAGCAACATATACAAAAGTCAATAGAGCACACGCCTCAACATTGGTTTTCTTATTGCTATCTCGGGATCAGGAGTTCATTTTCCTCACAATCTTGAGACAACGTTTTCATTACCTGTAATAAAAACTCAAAAAAATACAACCTGCGTTATCTGCATTTTTTCTACTGATCCAAAGGGTATAAAGATTGTTTTCTTTTTTTTTTTTTAAATCAA
This sequence comes from Distichodus sexfasciatus, assembly GCA_032718565.1. Lineage (NCBI taxonomy): Eukaryota > Metazoa > Chordata > Actinopteri > Characiformes > Distichodontidae > Distichodus > Distichodus sexfasciatus. The sequence goes on from JAVGVS010000004.1 coordinate 4,711,659, forward strand.
GGGTTAAAATAAGTAAATAAAACTCAAACGAACATTTTTTCCTCATGATCACAAGTTATTTTTCTTGTGATCTAGAGATAGTGGAAGTTGTTTTATTTGATTTATTGATTGATTTTCCCAAGCTGCAAATGTGTGAGCATTCATCTCAAGCGAGGAACACCAATTTGATCATTGCCCAGAACCATTATACATACTACCATTACGGCTTGTCGAAAATCAGATGTGTTTGTCCAAATGAATATGTTCATCTACAACAATTTTTCAAGGCACAAAACTAACTTGTGATCTCAGAAAAAAACCTTTCCATATCTCAAGATCATGAGAAAAATGACCTTGAGATAATGAGAAGAAAATGTGTTGACACATGGCCTCTGTTGACCTTTTTGTTCTAAATAAAGAAGCATTTTTTACACATATACAGTAGATCACAAAAAAACACAACCTCAATGCTCTTGGATTTCCGTTCTTTCCAATCACATTGAGAGAATTTCTTGCCTTTAGGTCTTGAATTTGCACCAAATCAATTTCCAGATTTGGCCGTTTGTTGGCTTTGGTGTACCCTTGTGTTCGCACAAACACAACAGACACAAAACCAGATATTTATTCCTGCGATTTGAATCACTACTATTGATTTTTTCTGGACTAGTGCCCAAATTTCAGCAAATATCTGTCTGTGTCATGAACTGTGCCGAAAAGCTATTAAAAGCTACAGTCCTTAGTCCCCAACATGCTCAGAAAATACAGCTTCCAGCTATATTTTGGCTTTAAAAATGACTAAATCAGAACCTTGTTCTACACTATAAAATGATTTGATCAAGGTCTCATGTTAACATACTTCTTTTCATTTACTTCAACCTAAAACAATAATTTATACAATTTCAATTAACCATTGTGAGTTTTCATTTCTTACAGTGTAGGCTTAGACTTAGATCCTTTGATTAAGTTAAATATAACTCCTAGTTCTGTGGACAAGGCTTTTTTCCCCGCACAAGTCTCTTGAATGCAAAGAAACTAAAGGATGCATTTGAGAGAGGGATGGAGAGAGTTCTAGTCTCTCAGTACTTGAGTGTTATAGGGAGCTCAGTCCTCTGCTCATCCATCCTGCCTCCTTGCACCTTCAGCAGTAACGAGAAGAAATCCTCGTCGTCCATTGGGCCTGGTGGCACACTGCGCTGCTCCTCCAGCCGTCCCTGTGCCTGTGTATGTGTGTGCGCATGTGAGGGAGAGCTTTTGTGAGATTTTGCTTTACACATCTCATGTTAATTATAGTGATATGGTTTTAAATCTTTTGTCTCAATTAAGGTTATCAAATACATGTGAAGAGTCATAAAAGATTTACAACTGAATTACTAGTATGTTAAAATTAATGTGAAACTTTAATAGTTTAATACATTTAACAGGTGTGTTTGAACTTGGCAGATGTGTGTGGTGGTACCTGTGAGGTGAGGATCATGTTGTAGAGCTCCTCCTTAGGTGGGGGTTTGGGGACGAGGCGACTGGCCTCTGGAGGTCTGCAGCTGCCCTTCCTGGCCTTGGCTTTGGGCTCGAGGTCAGCAGCGGGGGCAGCGGGAGGGTCAGCAGGGGTTGGGGACGATGGCGCAGAGGGCGGGCTCTGGAAATCGGCCCGCTGGTCGTCCAGGCGACGACCCTGAGAGGTGGCCAAAAGGTCGAAGAACTCCTCCTTCTGCAACGAGGTCATGGACGAGAACACCACTGTTCCAGTGAAGATCAGAAAAAAACATTGCAAAAAAGTATTAGTAATTATTTTTTAAATATTAAAATACACCAGCAATGACATCAGTGATTTTGACTATCGACAAATATTGCTTTCATTTGGATATAAAAGTAATTACAAAGTGATTAATAATTTAAGAAATACTCACTTATTTCATGAACAAAAATCACCTACTGGAATTATTATTATTATTATTATTATTGTTGTTGTTGTTGTTGTTGTTATAGATTGCATACTCTAGAAATATTTTAATAAAATATTGTACAAATTTTCATCCATATTTACTTGTATATTGATCTTTTGTCGTGTATTAACTTCATCATAAATCCTGTAATAAAGTCTTACCTCGGAAACACAGCGTTGTGAAGCAGAACAACACGACCGCCGCCTTCATGTTGCTCGTTAACGGTTTGCATCCACGAGGAGCGC